>PVJS01008879.1:0-51926 GCA_004027185.1 Glis glis | reverse complement strand
CCGGCCCTATTTTTTATACTTTATTTTTGAAACCGGGTCTCACGAAGTTGCGGAGGGCCTCACTAAGGAGAGAGAGGGAGAGAGAGAAAGAGAGACAGAGAGACAGGGAGAGAGAGAGACAGGGAGAGAGAGCGCTGAGGCTGGCCGCGAACCCGGATCCTCTGATCTCCGCCTCCCAAAGTACTGGGATTACAAGCGTGTGCCACCACGCCTGGCTCCAATCATGTTCTTTCCAAGTCCCAGACCATCCAGTCAAACCATTGGCCACAGCCCATGAATCCGTATATAAACGTACATCTGGCCATTTTTCCCTCCAAGCAAAGTGCACAACCGGGTGCACTGCACGAAGTTCTGCCCACTGGGAAGATTTCCCTTCACCACTGCCCTTCAGGGATGTCCAGAGAGAGGATGCAGGGTTGCCGCTGTCCATATTCAGGTAGTGCCCGCATATCGCACAGCACCATCGATAAACCAAGCCCGAGCTTTCTCATCCTCTGTCAACTGATCGCACGGTACACCCCATGAGGCCATAGGTTCACATTGGGGGACAGAAGGCACTATAACAGAAGTAGGATCCATGGGCATCTGGGCCACCTCCCCATGTAACTTGCTTGTACCTTCAGGACCTGCTCGGGCCCTATCACGTATGTACCATTTCCATTTGACAATGGACTGCTGCTGCACACGTCCTACTTTGTGGCTTGATGGATCAGAGAGAACCCAGATCATAATGGGCAGCTCAGGTCGCATGGTAACCTGGTGGCCCATGGTTAAGTGTTCAGTTTCCACCAAGGCCCAGTAGCAAGCCAAGAGCTGCTTCTCAAAAGGAGAGTAACTGTCCGCGGATGACGGCAGGGCCTTGCTCCAAAATCCCAAGGGCCTCTTCTGCGACTCACCCATGGGGGCTTTCCAGAGGCTCCAGACAGCATCTCCACCTGCCATTGAGACCTCCAGTACCATAGGGTCCGCTGGATCATAGGGCCCAAGTGGCAGAGCCGCCTGCATGGCAGCTTGGACCTGCCGCAAAGCCTGCTCCTGTTCTGGGCCCCACTCAAAACTAGCAGCTTTCTGAGTTACTCAGTAGATAGGCCGGAGTAACACACCCAAATGAGGAATGTGTTGCCTCCAAAAGCCAAACAGGCCCACCAGACATTGTGCCTCCTTCTTAGTTGTAGGAGGGGCCAGATGTAACAGTTTATCCTTTACTTTAGACGGGATATCTCGGCATGCCCCACACCATTGGACTCCTAGAAATTTCACTGAGGTAGAAGGCCTCTGGATTTTAGCTGGGTTTCTTTCCCATCCCCTGGCATGCAAATGCTTCACCAACAAGTCCAGAGCGGTGGCTACCTCTTGCTCTTTCGGCCCAATTAACATAATATCATCAATATAATGAATCAGAGTAATATTATGCGGAAGAGAAAGTCTATCAATATCCCTGCGCACTAGATTATGACACAGGGCTGGGGAGTTGATATACCCCTGGGGCAGAGTAGTGAAGGTATACTGCTGGCCCTGCCAGCTGAAGGCAAATTGCTTCTGGTGATCCTTATGAACTGGTACGGAAAAGAATGCATTAGCTAGGTCAATGGCTGCATACCAGGTACCAGGAAACATGTTAATCTGCTCTAACAAGGAAACCACATCCGGTACAGCGGCCGCAATTGGAGTCACTACTTGATTAAGATTATGATAATCAACAGTCATTCTCCAAGTTCCATCTGTCTTTTGCACAGGCCAAATAGGAGAGTTAAATGGGGATGTGGTGGGAACCACCACCCCTGCATCTTTCAAGTCTTTGATGGTGGCACTAATCTCTGCAATCCCTCCAGGTATGTGATATTGTTTTTGATTCACTATTTTCCCAGGGAGAGGTAGCTCTAATGGCTTCCATTTAGCCCTTCCTACCATAATAGCCCTGACTCCACAGACCAGAGAACCAATATGGGGTTCCACCAAGTACTGAGTATGTCCATACCAATAATACATTCAGGGACTGGAGAGATAACCACAGGATGAGTACAGGGACCCACGGAACCCACTGTAAGTCGGACTTTGGCTAGAACACCTTGGATCACCTGACCTCCATAAGCACCTACATTGACCAGAGGACCACAATGACGTTTAGGATCACCTGGGATCAACGTCAACTCAGACGCAGTGTCCAGCAGTCCCCTAAAAATCTGATCATTTCCTTTTCCCCAATGTATAGTCACCCTAGTGAAAGACGGTAGGTCCCTTTGGGGAAGGACGGAGGAAAGATTAACAGTAGAACTTTTCGGTTCTGTACCAGAACCCTTCCTCAAGGGGACCTGGCTTCCCCGTCAGTCAAGGGGTTCTGGGTCAGTAAACTGACTCAAGTCTGGAAACTGGTTGAGAGGCCGTGATTCTCCACTTTTACGATTGAAGTCAGACTCTGGTATATCAATTCTCGAATTTTTCTGTTTATACAAATCCAATAAAAATTTGGTGGGTTTCCTGTCTATTTGACTTCTGGGGACACCATGAGTAATCAGCCAATGCCATAAATCTGCACGAGTCAAGCCCTTCTGCTCATCGCTCCTCCTCTGCCGTCCATTATAATAGGTACGACTGCCTTGCCCCTGACGATTGAGAGCCGCCACCTGACCCTCGATACCACGGGAACCAAGAATACCCATAACACCCAAATCCAATAACTGGTCAATTGCATCTCCCACCGTAAGTTCTGGCATACAGAGGATAGCAACAGCAGAGCCCTTCAAGGATGATGGTGCCCCCCTCACAAATTTATTTCTTAAAGTACGGGAGAAGGGAACGTCCTCAGGATGTGTCCACTGTGGAGGAGAGGATCCCAAACGGCAAATCCACTCCAGCATTCCAAGCTCCCTCAGCCTTTGAATCCCCTCATCCACAGAAAACCAAGGGAGGTCAGGCATTTCCAAATCACCTACAGTAAGCCATCTTTTGGTCCATACCTCAGCCAACCAACCATTAAATTTAGAATCTCTGCACAATGGGCCCATATCAACAAATTCAGCCTGATCTAATCGTATATTATTCCAACCATTATCCCACTCCCTTAAAATCCATTCCCATACATATTCCCCAGACCTCTGTTTGTATGAGTTAGAAAACTCAATAAGTTTTTTCTGTGTGTAGCGTTCTTCCTCATGGGTCACAACCTGCACCTCACCTCTAGGGCCCCACTTAGACTTGCTCCTAGTTATAGGTCTGGTGGAAAAAGTGGGTGGGGTGGGTAGGTCCTGAAGAGTATCAGCATTACCTTGCTCTGTCGCCCTAGACAATGCTGGAGTATTTCGCCCAGGGGAAGGTGGAGAAGCCAATTCTGAAGAGGGTGGGGAGTCCTCATGTACTGGCAGGACAAACCCCTCAGAATGCTTAGATTCAATGTCCCCAGCCTCTTCAGAGTCCTCCCAGATATCCCCGTTCCATTTTTCAGGATCCCATGGTTTTCCTATCAGAGCCCTCACCTTGACTGCAGACACCTGTCTAGGCCGAGAATGAACCTTACGTTGCAAATCAGCCAATCTCAGGATGAGGGCCTTTGTTTGATCTTCAGCAATCTCTGTTCTATGACTACAGGAGACAAGACTCTCCCTCAACGTGCACCGGCTAACTGTTAGGTCTGATATAAGGTCCTGAAGCTTATCATTTTCCCACGCTAATTTCTCTAGTGATGCCAGGAGTAACCAGCCAACATCAGTATATTCCTTAATTTTTGTAAAATGGTCAAAAATATGAAAGATAGAATCACTAACTCTTTGCTCCTCACAAGAGGAGAGTTAGGGTAATCGAAAGGGTCCACCTTTTGTATAGTTTTAAATAGTTCACACCACGGAGAATCAGTACCTCCCTTACTAATTAAAGGACAGCCTTCACTCACTTTAGGCTTAATTAAATTGGAGAGCCAGCTCCAGAAGCCAGAAAACCAACCAAAAAAAAACACATTCTTGTGAATTCTGTTACTCTGTACCCCACTTCTGGTACCAATATTTGTATTGGTCAGATCAACAGAATTCACAGAATGAAGAAAGGAAGGGAGAACAGATGCGTTTTCCTCAGGAAGAGTTGCAGCTCAGCTCTACACAGCATTCTCCTTCTTTTTATCTAAGTCCTGCACCTATCAGAACCCTGCTACCCACATTTAGGGCAGGACTTCCAGTTCAATCTGCTGTTATACAACCAAAGTCACATGATCTTAAGAGGGTCAAGTTGACAAACCAGACCAACTATCACAACCCAACAGCCTGAGACCTGGGCGTCTGCACTTGAGGATCACCCACTCCATCACGTGCACCTACCTCTTTCACGGGTGAGATGCAAAAGGAGATGCTAGATGCAGATGTATTAAAAGCTCGAAATAAATGAAAGGTTCCTTGTTACAACCCCATCAGAACTGTGGTAAGTGCCCAGCCGAGACTTTAAAATGTGTCAATGCAACACATTTGTTCTGAGGAATAAAATAATGGGGAATGCCTTGCTCCTTGCAAATTTAACTTTTAGAATCTGTGACATGAAGTTCTATTTGTCCTGGAAGCTAAATTGCCACTTTTCAGACTTTCAAAACATTTTCATCCAAGCTATCCCATGGCTTGGCAGAAACGACCAGTGCGATGGTGCGGACGTGTTTTATTATTCGCCTTTGAGCGCATGTTGAGTGTCGTGGTTGAAGCCGACCACGGGGCTGGCTAGGAAGGCAAAGCCCACAGATGGGAATGGACGCCCAGACCTCTTTCCCACCACACTGTTCAGGATAAATAGGAAAGTGCCAGAGAGGATATGAAGAATATTTTGAAAGGAATAGAAAACAATTCATTGTAGCTTTAAATTTTTATTATTATTTTCTAGTGCCAGCTCAAGGATTAGCAGAATACGAGAGGGAAGGATACTGTGGGGTCTCCTTGCTGGCTCCTTCCTAGAAACAACCAAAAGTAATTTGGTGAATGTACTGAAATTATCATTTACTGAGCCCATGCTGTTGTAAAGGGGACAGGTCTTGATGTCTGGTATAAATTAATGCCACTGGAAGGTTCTGTTCCTATGTACTATATTCCTAACATCTTTCTATAATCATTTGTCCCAAAGATAAAACCATCTTTTTTCCTGAGCATGCTGTCAGGACAGGAAAAGGAAGAACTGAATTGTTCTAAAAAAAAATTTACAAAATTCACATGAGTGAAATACATTTTTTAAGAACAGAAATAAGAGATCATCACAGCTAACAGATTGGTGCCAAGCATCCATCTGTATATTTTACATCTATTAACTCGTTCAATCTTCATGGTAACCCAATGAGTCAGATAGTATTTTTATCTCCATCTTATAAACGAGGAACATGACAGCCAAAAGGACCAAGGAACTTGTCTGAAGTCACACGTAGAGGCGAAATACTCAGCCCCAGCAGTGGGCCTCCATCATCTATGTCCATAACCACCGCCCTTTTGACACATGCCACTCGGTTAAAAAACTAGGTCCAGAGCTGGGGGTGGTGGTGCACACTTGTAATTCCAGTGCTTGGGAGGCTGAGACAGGAGGATTGCAGGTTCTCAGCCAGCCTCAGCTACTTAGTGAGGCCCTCCGCAACCTAGTGAGACCCTGTTTCAAAATAAAGAATAAAATAGGGCTGGGGGTATAGCTCGGAGGTAGAATGCCTCTGGGTTCCATCCCCAGTACCACACACACAAAAAAAAAGAAAAACTAGGTCCAACAACTTTACTTCCTAAGTAAATTCATAGGTTTTTATTATTTTGTTTGGGGTTTTTGGTACTAGGGATTGAACCCAGGGACATTCTACCTCTGAGATATACCCCTGGTCCTTTTTATTATTATTATTTTGAAACAGGGTCTTGCTAAGCTGCTCAGGGTCTCACTAAGTTGTTCAGGATGGCCTCAAACCTGCAATTCTCATGTCTCAGCCTCCCAAGTACCAGGATTACAGGCATGCACCACCCACACCCAGCTTGAATTTATAGGTTTAATGTAGTGTCAGGTAGTACTGGTGGCTACATTGTAGACCTTAGCAAATCATATTGAAATCCATCTAGGAGGATAGTCAATTAGATACATAACTTTAAAATAATGATCATACCTGGGCGTGATGGCACATGCCTACAATCCCAGTACTTGGGAGGCTGAGAGAGGAGGATTGCAGGTTAAAGGCCAGCCTCAGCAACTTAGCAAGACCCTCAGCAACTTAGAGAGACCCTGCTTCAAAAATGAATTAATAATAAATAAATAAACAAATGTGGGTGTAGCTCAGAAGTATAATACCCCCGGTTCAATTCCCAGTACAAAAAAAATTATTTTAAATAGTAATGATCATAGTCTTGTCATATCCTCATCAAATTCCTATGCAAACTAAGTTTAAAACAGAAATCTAATTGATGGGATAGGACAGAAATTCTAGAAATGGTGCTATGGAGTGAAGGTTTGTGTCTCCCCAAACTTCACATGTTGCAACTTCATTCCCAGTGTATTAGGATGGTATTAGGAGGTGGGGGCCTTTGAGAGGTAATTCAATCACGGGAGCAGCCCCCTCATGAGTGAGATTAGGGCTTTTATTAAAGGAACCCTCAGGCTGTTCACGCACACTCTTCCCACCACGTGAGGCCGCGATGGGAAGTCAACAGTCTGCAGTCGGGAAGTGGGCCCTCACTAGAACCCAACCACACTGGCCCCCAAACCCAAATTTCCAGCCTCAGGACTATGAGAAGTAAATTTCTCATAGTTAATAAGCTATCCGGCCTGTAGTATTTTCGACAACAGCTTGAGCCAACTAAGACAAATGGATTCAATTTTTCCTAAGCTCTTGGTTTCCAGCAAACCAGAAGTAACTTGATAACACAGTGCTGAGCTCTGGGATTTTCCAGCCAGGCCTCTCCAGACCCCAGAAATGCCTGCCTCTGTCTACTGTGGGGGTTGTCCCTGCTCCAGGGTCTTCAGGATTTGTATGCTCAAAACCCAGTCTTTTTTCCTCTGCAATAATCCAAAGAGGCACCAGGATCTCTCTGAGAAACACAAAACCGGGCCCAGTATAGATGAGTTCATCAATCCTTCGGGGCCACGCCCTCCCCACACTCCCCAGGACCCAGCAGCTTTCTTGGATGGGCTCCCCAGGATCCTTCCATTCTCATCCACCAGGTCGAGGGTCTCAGAGGCTGCTCCCCCAGTCTTGTTTTCAGACCCAAAGTCCTTACCTCCTGCCTCAACTTCCATTTCTGCTAGGTTTTCTTAATCCAGTCTGTACATCTCAGATCCTGTCAGGAGCCCCAAGAGAAGCAAAGTGAGCCATCATGGGTCATTTTACCTTTTCCAGCTGAATGCCAAATCACTAAAAGAAAATTTCAATTTCCAGCCTTCCCAACTGTTACAGTTTAGGCTCGTGTGTTTAAATCCTGGTCCCTGATGCCGGATTCAGGTTCAGAGGTGGGGCGTGGCTGGAGGAGGTGGGTCGCTGGGGGCGTGGACGCAGAGACTATATATGTCCCTGGTCCCTCCTCTCGCTCTCTCTGCTTCCAGAAGCCGTGATATGAGGGCAGTGTCCCTCCACCACGCCTTGCCACTGTGGTTCCTGCCTTAGAGCTGGTCGACTATGGACTGAACCTCAAACTGTGAGCCAAATAAACCTTTCCTCCTCTAAGTTGTGCTTGTCAGGTACTGCGGTCACAGTCATGAAAAGCTAACTAAAACACCAAACCAGGAAGTCCTGGCGTGAGAGCCCAGAACCCAGTGAGGGCCTGGCAGTTTCCGCCCAGTCACTGAGAGAGAGAGAGAGAGAGAGATTGGTTGATTGATTCAGAGGGCACTGGAGCCCCAGGGGCTGCAGGGTCACATTCAGTTCAGCAGTCTTCCACCCACCCCTTGATGGCCCTTCTCTCCACTACTGCTGGCTCATCTCTTGCAGCCACAATGGCGCCCCCTGTGGCAGGGAGGGCTGTGCCAGGGAAGAGCTGCAGGCCACCTGGGAAGCAGCTGCTGTGCTTCCAGACTTGCTGTCCTTGGGAGAGGAGGTGCCCTGCCTTACTCTGCAGCTGTGAATTCACACAGAGGACAGTAGGCCTCATCTCCTGCCCAGGGCCAGCAGAATTTTAGCACCACTGTGTGAGGAGCATCACCAGTTCAGTGAACAGCTCTGAGAATGGCCTCACTCACCATCACCCATCCAGGAATCCTTTGCACAAAAGAAATGTTCCTCAAGCAGACAGATTCCCCATTCTCCCTTGGAATTCGGACTCCTCAGAAACTCAACCACCTTGGTTCCTCCTCTTTCCCAGCCATCCTGCTGCCTCGCCCTCCATCTCACTCCTGCACCCCACCACAGCCACCAGAATGGCAATCCTCAGCTCCCACCAGAACCCCAGGCTATTTCCGCGTGTTCTTTCCAAGTTTATCCATACATGCCTTTCTACAAAGGTCCCATTGCCCTTTAAGCGCTGCCTCTCTCCGAGAACATCAGCGTCATCTGGGCATACTGTGCAGACATGCACTGTTCCATAGAAGAAGAGCTCCTCCTTGGTAATGCCACCAGTCATGGGTGCTCACCTGAGCGGTGGACACCTTGCTTTGCTTTTTGTTGCTCAACTCTTGGGGTCGGGGTTCTCTCTTTCACACATTGGCTGCTGAGGATGAAAGGGAACTCCGTAGTACTATGCTGAGATGGCTTTTCCGTGACCCAACAATGCAGGGTGGTCCCTCGGGATGCTCCTGCAGGGATGGGGACTGCCCTCCTCAGTGCTCCCCACTGTCTTTCCTCAATGCCTCGTCCTCTTCCCAAGACTGGATTCATCTCAGAGTTCTGAGGAATTTGCTTCCCAAGCAAGAAGGTCTTGGACATCCTTGGCCAGGCTTCCAGCCCCTGGTGCAGTGCAGAGGGTGAAAGGTTGGGCAGCCACAGGAGAGAAAGAGACGTGGAGGCAGGTGACTGTGTGCATGAGACCTGACCCCCATCTCGGGGAATCGGCTCCCCCAGCTCATGGTCTGCTCTTTCCAAGTGAAGGACTCATGTGATAAGTGCTCCGGTGTCTTCTTCTCTGCCTCTCACCGTGAAGGAAGACCTCTTGTGGTGCCCACTGGACCACCAGCTGCCTTGCACTTGTGCCCTATACCAAAATCACCAGCATCTCCTCCATGGAAACCAGCAACTGAAACCCTCTTTTCTGCAGAGGCCCAGCCCTGGTTCAACAGGGTATCTACACTGTGAAACCCACAGTAGCTGCCCAGGCAGCAAATATCACCATCAGCTGTAAACCAACAGTTGGGGCTCACTCTGTAGCTCCTCTTCATGGATTTCTTAAGGAAGAAATTCCAGGATTTCAGACTCTTGGGGTTCTTGACAACTGAGCTCAGAATCTCTGATGAGGCACTTGGTGGCTGCATTTCTAAGAGCTCCTGCTTCTGCTCCAGTAAGCTGCTATGGATGGGTCGAATCCAACTCCTGACCCTAAGCAGGAGCCACTGTCCCTTCAGGCTGGACGTGGGTGATAGTAACCACCTTCACTACCTGGATATCCTCCAGGTGTCCCAGGCTTAGAGGAGATTTTTCCTCCCGTGGAGAAAACAACTGGAATTCACATAAACTCTCTGAGCTCGAGTATTGAGAATAGAATGAGGATGCTGGACTCTATGATGCCCAAGGCCCCACTGTAGTTAACAGGATAGTGATCCCCTAAATATACTCGTGCCCTGCTCTCCAGAGCCAGAACCCGTGAATATACTATGTTATGTAGCAAGGGGGAATTAAAGTTGCAGGTGGAAGTTAGGTTGCTTATCAGTTAACTCAGAGATGGGGAGATTATCCAGAGCTGTCCAAGGTGAGCCCATTGCAAATTCAGGGCACTTACAAGTGAGAGAGAGAGGCAGATGTCAGAATCAGGGACAGATTAGAAGGTGCTGGCTTTCAAGAGGAAGGAAAGGGCTGGGAGCCAAAGTATACAGGTGGCCTCAAGAAAATGGAAAAAAGACAAGAAAGCGCTTCTCCCTCAGAGCCTCCTCAAGGAGCACAGCCTTGCCCACACTCTGATGTCACCCCAGGGAGGTGCATTTTCAACCTCTGACCTCCAAAACTGTAAAATAGTACATTGGTGCTGCTTTAACCCACCTGCCTTGGGATCATTTGTTACAGCAGCTACAAGGCACTAATTCAGCCTCGACCCCAGCATCCACACGATTTCCTGTCGGCTTTACTCTTCTCACCAGAACATCTCCTCTGCCTTTAAGTCATGGAGCCACCCCATCAGCACAGCTGCAGGGTCAGAACCCTGATCTTAGTACAACCTCATATCCGATATTTGCACGCTCGGAAAAACGGGAGTATAATTTCCTATATTTACAGAGGTCCTGGCTGTTTTTAAGTCACTGTCATTCAAAAAAAGAAAAAAAGAAACATTTTTTCAGAGGGTTCTTATGAACCCTCAGTTGCTGAGTAGCCTTGCTGCACATGCACAGCCAAATGAGGACACCCTCCTTTCCCTCAAGGAATTCACTGTCTAGTTGGAAAGAGAAACACAGAAGCAAATACTAGATGCTTCCGAAGGTAGACCGGAGTTGGACTAACCCAGCCTCTCTATAGAAACAGCAAATGGCAGGGAGAGGGACGTCACCCAGCCCCAAGCGCTTCAGCCTCCGAACATCGGAGCGGTGGAATCGGACTCCCTATGAAACCTGCCTGGGCATAACATCTTTCAGTCTAATGAATAATTCTGAGTCACAGCCAGGACCCCAAGCCAAAGCAAGGTCTTTTCATGTTCTACTTCGTGTTTCATCCTCTTTGTACTTGTCTTTTGTGGGAGGCAGATGGAAAGTACTAGAAATGGAGAGCAGTAGAGATAAATCACGGCTGCAGAGCAGAATCATGAACAATGTGTCCTCTGCCTCAAGTCTCCTCTCCCCTTCCTGATTCTCAGGAGGACATTTCAAACTCACATACCTTCTTTACATAGACAGATAGGACAAACTCAAACTCAAGTTGTTCCTTTTTTTAAAACGAACAGAATTGCCATCAGGACCTGGAAGACTTGGTGACAAAAGAAATTTGACTAAATTCCTCCTCTCATGTTGAATAGTGATTGCTGAAATACCCAGACTGGCAGTATGTCAGGAAGCAATCTAATATACCTTTAGACAGAATATTTTTAAAGTGAGACTACCTGTTTTCTGCATCTAGCCAGGTGAAACTTGCACATAGAGTTATGCATCCAATTGACAAGATCAGAGCTACAGTTACAAGCTGTGCTGTGCACAAACAGTGCTGGCTGGGGCAGGCAGCAAGGAAAAGACCTGTGGCTTCAAAGATTTTTTAAATCACCTCCACTTAGGAGGGACTAGCAAAAGACGCTGATACCAAGGGAATAAAAACTTGCTTGTTTTCCCCTTTTCAGAGTATCAATCCGAGTGGATTAAAAAAGGGTGTCGGTGTCTTTCTGTTCATTGCTCTATGCATCCCCTCTTTTACCTCCCTCCTGGTCCCCCATCCCTTGCCGACCATGTTGCTCCCCAATCGTCCGCAGCAGGGTGAGGACAGTGCTTGTCCCTGGATACTTTTCCCCCGAGCCTAGCACCTCTTGGCATCCAGCCTGGAGGATCTGGAGGATCTGGTGGTCTCTTCTTCTGAGAGACCACCGTCTACCCTAGACTCTCAAAGCAGCAATGACCCACTCCTTCCCCCTCATTTCCTGTCAGCACAGGGCTCCGCATCTGCCTTAGAAATCCTGGGGTTGTAGGCGTGCAGGCAAATTCAGTGCATGCACTCAACCACGGTAGTCACCATCACGTGAGGTCTGAAGCGGGCCCCTAGCATGCTCTCAGCAGCAGCAGCAGCCGCAAGCATTTCCCACGAAGCCCATGATTCAAGACGCCATTGCCCAATACAAGGACCCCGAAAAGGATGACACACAGGCTCATCCTTGGGTAAAACATAAATCCCAGGGGAGGGTGACATCACTCAAGACGGAAGAGTGGTGCAGAGTGTGGGATGAAGTCAGTCAACGACCTGGGCTGGCTGCAAATGTTCCCCCGAGAAAGGAAAGACACCATATGACATGGGTGTTTGAGGAAAGCTTCTAAGCGGCAGACACGGAGTGGAGGCAGGAGACAGAGTGTTGACAACAAGTTCAACACCGCGGGAGACTTTCCAGCATGACTAGCAGGTGTGCGTGCAGCAGAGCGGAGACATGGGATGTAAAGCACACCGTGGGGACCAGTCTCTGGTGAACGCCCCAAGGCAGAGCTAAAGAGATAGGACTTTTTCTGTCAGCAGTGGGGAGTCATCAAAGCGACCGGGGCAAGGGTGGGGTGTTCCTGGCTAAGCGAGGGTTGAGAAAAATGACCCCAGCAGAATATACGGGATGCATGGTAGCTAAGATGAAGTCATCCTAGATGGGGGAGGGCCAATGACTGATGTCCTTAGGAAGACACACAATGACACATACAGAGAGAGGAGCATGCCATGTGATGACAGAGGCAGAAATGGAGTGATGCTCCCACAAGCCAAGAACAACAAGGACTGCCAGCCACCATGGCAAGCCAGGAGAAAGACGGGCACAGGCCGGCCCTCGGAGCCCTCAGGAGCGGCCGGCCCCACTCGCACCTCTATTTTCAACTTCTGGTCTCCAGAACTGAGAGAGAATAAATTTCTGTTGTTTTGAGTCACTCAGTTTGTAGTAACCTGTTACGGCCACCCTGGGATGCCAACAGAGAGACCAATAGGGAATCTAGCTGGAGGGCGTCCTGGAAATGATACCAGAAACAAAGAGTAGGCCCTGGGGGGGGAAATATTTGAAAAGAACAGTCCATGGGAATTAATAACTGGAGAAGAAGTCAGCTGTCGCAACAGAATCCAACTCCAAATTCACCCAGAGTGGCGGCTCCCACTTCACTCCAGGGCGTGAACTTCAAGGGAGCTTATGGTCCTTGCTACATTTGGATCCTAGACTTGGATTCAGAACTGCACATCACAAAACCAAGGTATCTTGGCTGGTTCCCCTTTTTTGGTCCCACGTTATTTAGGGAAGAGACTCTCTAATTAGTCTACAGACTAGCCCAGGGTCTTCAGTAGTGCAGAAAAGTCAAACGGACCCGAGGCCAGCGTGGACGAAGCAGGAATTTTTTAGAGTAACTCAAAGAGAATGTGGAGGCAAAGGAAAAATCCCACCCCTGCCAGTGTCCTGGCCCACCCTCTAGTGCCCACTCTGCCAGATCTGGAATAAGAGAGCCACAGACCTTCCTGGTGCACCTTGGTCTCCCTCTCCCTCTCAGCGGGGTGCAGGGGAGCAGCCCCTCGCTTCCCTTCCTCACTCAGGACTCACGCAGCCCTGCAGCAGAGGGTACAGGACTCTCTCACCCCAGCCCGGGCAGGGGGCAAAGTCCAGAGAGGTAGCATTTGCTCACCCAAGAGTAATCCCCCATCAGTGCCCCCAGCACTGCCCCCACTGTCCCTGCAACTCCTGGCAGCATCCCCGGGACTGTGAGAAGAGGAACTGCCAGGGTGGTCCCTTCCCAGGGTAAAAGCCAACCAACAATAACCCAGCCTGCTTGCGAGAGGCCCCGGGACCTCGCTTTGGGCTCCAATTCTTTTAAACCCCTCATGCTTCTCCTGGCCTGGGACCCCTCCCCTTCCACCGGGGGTGGGGGGTCTGAAAATGAAGGAGGACCTTGTCTTCCCCTGGCTGTGCGCTCACTGGCAGTGCAGGTACCTCGAAGCCTGGACTCAAGTCTCTTCCCAGGCGGCTCAGAGCTCCCTCCCCTCCCTAGAGCCTCCACCTCGTCTGCTATTTCCCCCCAAGATGCCACTGGCATCATCTAAGTTCAGCCCACAGTGAGCTGGCACCTTCCCCCACGAGGCTGGCACCGACTGAAAAATGAGCTTTCATAACACGGCTGGAGGGCCGCATGGGGGGACAGCAACACCAGCATGCGTTGCTCTTGGGATGTCAACTGATACAGATTTTCTTAGAGACAAAACCTGATTTCTTTTTTTAATTTGTCCTAACTTCTGCCCCAGAAAGTCTGCTTCTAGAAATTCATTCTTAATAAGGTATGTGTGCAAAGATTTAACTAGAAAAGATCTTTGTGGTCGCCTCGTGGGGAATCGCAAGGTAAAACTAAATGGCATTGACACATCCAAAGTGGGAAACTAAGTAAATTCTGGAACACTCGTGCAATGGGATAGCTAACCACTAAGTCTGATGCTCGTAAGGTATCTGTCTCAGTCGCCCCCAGCAAGGGGAAGAGCTGGGTGGCTCAGAAGCAGCCACTAACAGGGTGGCTCTTCACAGAATGTTCTTGGGCACCTGTTGCATTTTGAACCATTTGAATCTTACATATTAGAGAGGTAGATAAAGGTTTTAAGGAATATTTTGGGAGAAAACTAGAGAAATGTTTTCAAGAATTATTAAGTAAAAAAAGAAACGTTGCAGAACAATGTACTAAGTGATACTATCCATACTTAAAAAAATGTCTGGGAGGAGATTATTCAGTGTTTAACAGTATTTTTGTAATGGATGAAATTACAGGTGATTTTTGTCTTCCTCTTACATTTTTCTAACTTTTCTACAAGAAACATACAATATTGGCAGGGGAGAAGGGTGTCAATAAATGTCCCTTTTTGTCCTTAAAAAGCGCTCCAACCACTGATCATTTGCTTTGTACTTTCCTTCCCGTCTTGGATAAACTTCTCAAAGGAATAGAGAGACTGTCTTCAACTTTCTGATCCCCCCACCATATCCAATTCTGCCCTCCAAAAACCTACCTCCTCCATCTGCTAAAGTCTGAATTCTTCTCCCACCTCCCCGCTTGCCCGAGCTGGGCTGGCAGACGCCCCAGCACCCACCCCACCACTGCCAGTCCACCAAGGTTCCCGTCCTCCTCTTAGTCACCTCTGTGCTGCATTTGTGTTCAGCATACTCAATATTGCTTTAGCAATGTTCAACAGACCAGCCTGGCCAGAAGCTGGGAACCCACACCTCAACGTCCATCTCCCCTGAGGCCTCAAGACACGTGTCATTCTGACCCCCACCCTCCCAACTCTGCTCCTTTCTTAGTTGGTGGCAGCACCCCCCCCCAACCAGGACCACCTGCACATAGGCTCGACTATTTCCTCTCCCCTCCACTCCCTCTCCCTCCTCTTCTATTGAGGCTTCTCATTCCTGCCTGGGCCACAGCAGGGGCCTCCAGTCTTGCCTCCAATCTTGACCTCACTTAGATCTGCCCCCTGCAGACCCTGGCCAGCAAAATCCATTCAAAATGCCAGCTGCTCACCAGAGTCTACAGGATAAAGTCCAGGGTGAACCAGCCCCTCCTCCACTGCCCCCTCATCCCCTTGCAGACACCCCTTCACTGTGGCCCCCCATTCCCCCACCCTGGCTAGGTCTCACCACCCACCCCTGGCCCGGTGAAGTCCTTTCTGCACCCAGATCAGCTCAGGCATCCCCGCTCCATGAGCACTCGAGCCCTGGATGGGTGGACAGCCCTCCTCTGTGTTTCTGCCGTGTTCACAGCAGGGTGCTCACTTAATTACACTGAACTGACTAATGTACTTGGGCTTTTCTTCCAAATCACCTGGCAACCTCCCTGGGACAGCAGCCGTTTCCAACAGTCACTATAATCTCTGCTCTTAGCCCAAGGCCTGACCAATGCAGGAACTTGATGAACTGAACCAGCGACTGCTGCAGTCTAAGGAGCAGTTGGCTTGCCTGGTGGAGCTATTTCTGAGGTCGCAGGCCTGAGCAGAAACCGTTTTATGAAAGCTCCTCAGCTCCTGTTGGTAACTGAGGACGAGGTTATCCCAGTGGGGGGCCCTGACTGGGAGGAGGCTGCTGCCGTCTCCCTATACCTGCTCATCAGCCCAACCCAGCAAGGAGACCAGGCCGGGCTCCGCTCCCAGGGGCACAAAGTAGTCTTCAAAGTGTTGATCCACTAGGAGAGAGGTTGTCCTCTGGCAGGAAACCCCCTCCAAAGGTGCCCAGACCTAACATAGGGGTTAAAGTGGGGGCAGCACAGGAGAACCCTGGGTCCTTTTCCTTCCCAAAGGGCCTTAAACCATAGCTTTCAGATCTGATCTCCAAGTGAAATTCTACCTAGCCACTATATTCTTGTCTGCACTTTTTAGAAAGCAGGGCCTCTGTCCATCTCTTAAATATTATCTAGGGTTAGATACAAGGTAGATGGAAACACAGAGGAGTTGGGAGCCCAAACGCAGGGGCAGCCTCTTCTCCATACCTTCCTGCCAGCCCCACCCCTGCCCCCTATACACAGAGCCCGGCAGCCCCTGGAGGCAGGGCGATGTGGCGAGGAAAGATGGCTTGCCTGCCTGGAAGGACATGAGCCATGGCAAAGAATGGGCAGGACCAAAAGGCAGGAGAAAGACCAAAGTCCCGCAGCCACGGACCTCCCTGGCCCGGCCCAGGAAGGCACCCACATCGAGGTTTTCTTCAGCTAAGACAGGAGAAGCCCCTAGAAAATGATAAGACAGTGACCAGGAGTCCCACAGGCACTGTGACTGCCCTCAAACTTGCAATGGGAATTAAGTTATTAAATTGACTGGGTATTTCCAGCCTCCCAGCTGTTCGGTCCCTACAGAGAGGTCTGGACCCCTGTCCTCAAAGCACAAGAGTCCACCTGGCTGCAGAACCAGGCACCAACTGCTGAGAATTTTAAGAAGACAAAGTTCCAACGGCAGTTGGAGGCAACTGTTGGGCAGCGAAGCCCCCAGGACAGCAAAACCCACAGTCCACGAGGCAGACCTGTGGAGGACGCTGAAGGGAGGGAAGGGTGAGCAGAGATTGGGGAAGAAGGGGCAAGGACAGGCAGGGAGAGGCCAGGACACCCACTACCCAGTGGCCCCAAGGCAAAGTCTGCCACTTATGTGTGGGTTGGGGGCCCATTAAGTGATAAAAACTCAACTTTTGAGCTTACCAGCTGTTTCTTACCCCAGCGGGCAGGGTTTATGGTGCCTCAGGACTGGTGAATTCTGTGAATGGAGATTGAGGTAGGTTAGAAGAGATAAAATATTAGGTAGAAAGGAGACAAATTGGGAAGGAAAGGAAAACATAGTTTTAAAATCTAAAAACTTCATAATCCTTAGCTTTACTGAGTGAGCCTGCTCACTTTTATACAAAAAGCCCTTAAGGAGCCACACTTTTAATTCCGGTTTGAAACTGTAACATGGGCATTTGCTTTTGATACAAGTATCTGTATGCTCTACTCCCTGTTGCTTTTGATACATGTATGTGTATGCTCCCTTCCTTGAATTTTCCAGAAGTCAGCCATCTTAGTTTTGGTCATCCATCTTAGCTCCTGAATGTTAAACTTTGTTTCTAAGTTACTGTCTGTCTTGGAAAGTAGCCAATTGCATAGAGTTGTGAACCCAAGCCCTCCCTAAATCAGGGTGAGGGGCAGGATCATGTTAGGGATAAAAGCCGAGCAGACTGACTTTTTTCTCTGACCAGGCATGTGCTGAAATTCTTTTCTGCCAAGGAAGCCAAAAACCCCATGAAATTATCCTGTTTTTCCCTGACAGAGATCAAATTCCTACTGAATCTGCAACAGTAACAAATTAGCAGCACGTTCAAAGAAGCCAGCCAACAAGACTGGGAAGAGGGTGTGTTGTCTGTGTGCAGGTGCATGGCTGTGTGTCTATCCAATCGACTACATGCTGACAACATGCTAAACCCAAAAGAGCTTCCCAAACGTTCTCTGTTCGGGATGCTCTTGCTGTCCCAGTAATGCTTTGCATGTCCCGACCCTAAAAGAAATAGCTGGTAGTTTCCTTAATAGGCCTTTAGGTCCGTATGACTTAATAGCATGGTGTCTAACATGTGTCACTGTGATCACTTTGAAAACTTTACAATTGTCTGTGACGCTCCGGACGCTCCGGTGAGTTTCCTGCAGCACCCTGGGGCACCTCTTTACAGAATTTGAGAACCGCAAACAGAAACCATTAAAACTTGGAATTAATGTGGAAGAAGCCATCAGTCCTTAATACCAGAGTTAAGAGGGAAAGATGGCGGCAGGCGTGTTTTATAAAAATTTTTACAAAAGCCATTTTTGGTTACAGACATGGGTTTTGGAGTCAGTTGTCTGATTTCTCCAGCCAAACAATCCCAGCCTTCTTGGATTTGCCCATAACTTGCCTCAAGTCCACACTGAAAGTTGAAGTCATCCAAAAGGATTATTTCCTCCACAGACCTTAACTTTAATTCCCCTACACATGCACGGCAGTTTAATCAGCAAAAGGCACCCATTTTGAAGCAATGGTAAGAATGAAATTCCATTTCAGAAAGTTACGCGTGGTCTGATCTGAGCCACTGCTTGTCTTCTATCCCATGTCTCTGTTTCTGTGCTTCCCCAGAGAAGAAAAGCACATTCTAGAAGCCAAAAGTTCAGGTCTCCATCCCGCCCCGATCGCCTCACCTAGGCACAGTGCCAACCAATGAAGCAGGTGTTCTGGAAAGTGCGGTCACTGCTGTGACAATAAAGAACCTCTGCTCTCTCACATGAGCTCAGTGATGTATCCCCGAGTCGGGTCATTTCTTGCTACTCCTGAAGGGGAGTAGACTGCAGTTCAAGTCTCAGAAGTGCAGACTCGACACCAACATCCACACCTCCGTCCAGTTAAATTTCTTCCCTCTTCATGGCATAGTGAACTCCAGGGAGATGGGTAACCCTGGCGGGAAAGGGGAGGGAAGGGCATGAGGGGCTAAGAGAAGAAGAAGGAGGGAAACAGGGAAGACTCACTGATCAGTGGGGAAGTAAAAGGGATTTTGAAAGAAAGAACAAACTCATGATCTCAGCTTCAAAAGCCAGAGCTTCTATTGAACACCAGAGTCCCAGTTTCCATTCTTTCTCCATTGCTGTCTACACCCTGGCGGGGAGCGGGGGACAGATGCCTTTGAATGGTCCTACTCTTGGTGTCCACAGTGATTAACCAACACAAATAATTCTGAAATTTTTGCTCCTGCAATTGTACCCCTCCTACTTAAACACATAGTACATTCAAAGCGTTGTTGTATAATTTATCATTTTTTTCCTTAGTAAAATGTGTGTCTCTCCCATCCTGGTTCAGAGATGCCCCAAACCATGTCACCCAGGCCAGATGCTGTCACCACCGGGCACCATGCTGGAGCACTGTGTCTGTTCATATTCTTTCTCCTCTCTCTCTCTCTCTCTCTCTCTCTCTCTCTCTCTCTCTCTCTCAGTGTTCTGGAAGCTATTCTCTAAGCCTCAGTGATTTGTGAGCATTCCCACAATGAATGATGAAAGGCTCATCCTCTTTTTTTCTTTCTCAAATGCAGCTCATAGACAGCAGAGGTGACTAATGTGGCCGAGCAGATCCTGCCACCTCCCCAGACCAGTCCCCGGCACCTTGAGTTTTCTAAGTGGCCTTGGGCACTTTGTATTTGATCTGCCAGGAAGTGGGTCCCCAACCCTGACACTTCCAGGAAGTCTTGGATTTCATGCTTTCCCTCCCTGCCCTCCCCCAGATCGCAATATCAGCAGGTCCCCAGAGGCCGCTGGCATCTGCTATCAGATTCCTATTTTCTCATTCTGCCTTGCCATTATCTGGTTCTCCCAAGTTCCACTAGGCTCTCTTTCTCCAGTCTGAACATCTCAGACACTAACGTGAGGCCCCAGAGCAATGATTAGATAGCTAGAGATAGACTGAGTCACAGAGGAGGTTTCCTCCAAACAGTTCTGCCATCCCAGGGGCCCAATGAGGTGGCTGCCTGATTCCAAAAATGGCCCGCAAGTGGTCTTGGCTCCATGAGACCAAAACAGACCCTGCACCTCAGCTCTGATGTACCCGCAGGAGCTGTGTGGTACGTGCTTCAGGGCCAGCAGGGCCAAGGGCCCGAATCTCAAAACAAAGCCAATCCTTTTTTAAAAAGATTTAAACCACAAAACCACAATAAATTTAATAAACTTTTCATCACCACCCAACACGGATATTCTGATATAACACAGGTATTAGGTATACATATAAGTAGATGTCCACAGAACTGGGGGAAGAATGCATTTAACCCATTTTGTAATTGATGCCCCGAGAGTACGTTGCTCATCTCTCATTTTAGAATGCTGGCTGTAAACCACTAAATTGATTTCACAACCCACTAATGGTTTGCGGACCCCACACTGAAAAATACCTCTGTGGGAGATAGGTAAGGGGTTTTATTCGCTCTTGCACTCCACGGCCAAAAGGCCCCTCTCTACCTCCCGTCTCCCTCTTTGGAGGCTTTTAGGAGTCCAGCTCTGCTGTGCGGGGGTCTTTTGCCCCAGCAAGGTCTCCTGGAGGGCAGGTGGGCATGGGCCGCATCCCTCTCCATGTCTGTCTTCTCTGCCTCCCATCCCTGGTCCTCCCCACCCAACTATTCTCTCTTCTGGGACATTTACAGGATTGTGGGGTGAATGTGGGCTGGGCACAGGTTGAGAAAAGAATGGGCAGGGAGAAAAGCAGGTGTGTAAAGGAGGAAGGGAAGGTCAGGCCCTGCTCCAGTGAGACTGGCACTGTCCCTACCCCCAGGACAGGTCTGGTTGGCACCGCAGCCCAGGCAGATGTGGGCAGAGGCCTCTGCCCATCTCCCCCCTGCCAGTCAGAGGACCCATCTTTCAGATCCTACATCCCTTTTTTCCACACATAAAAACCCTTTCCACAGCAGGATCCGTCCCTGACCCCACGCACCCAGCAGAGGGTGGGTGGTCTATATCCCAAGTGGCCGGGGTCTGGGGACATGTGACATCTCAAAACAGCATTAGGTTCTAGCTTAAGAAGGATGAAACCCTAGGATTCCATTGACAGCATCTTTTAGCTTTGACAGAGGGAACCTGTAGTCCTCTGGCCCTCCCCGCCTCCCCACCGCCACCCAGGGGAGCAGAACAGGAGAGGACAAGGGGCCCGGCTGCCCCGGCCCAAAGGTGCTGGATGCTCCCTCAGCCACACGTGCCTTGGTTCCTCCGCTCCTCTTTGGATGGTAAAGTTTCTCTGTGTGTTGGCTTGATGTTCTCTTGACTTCCCTGGCTGGTACTCGCTGTGTTCATCCCCACCTGCTTCCCTGCCAACCTGCAGCCCAGTAGTCTGGCCACTCAGTGTGTCCTAGAAGCTGGGGCTGGTGCCAGAAACCCTCTGCATGGGGACAGCAATTTCTGCTCAGGCCGCTCCAGGGCTGGGCAATGTCAGTGTTCCCCACTGATGAATGGAGTTCCCCCTTCTCTCTCAGAATACGAGGGGACACCACTCCACTCCCTAATTCCCTCTCGTTGCTTCTCTCTGACCACTTCCTCTGAACCCAAGTTTCAACCAGTCCAAATGGGAGCTTAGTGTCTGGTGCACAGCTGGCCTTCCCAACTAACTGTAACGGCTCCCCCAGCCTTGTTCCTGGGGTTCCTGGGAGACTCTGAAACCCTCGGGCCAGCAGTGGGTGCAGCCTCAGGCCCTCTGCTGAACCAGAGGCTTCATGAGAACAGCAAACACAGTCCATGTCCACAAGGAATTTACAGTGTTTGGAGAGAGAACTATGCACAAATACGGGATAGTATTCAGGGCATCGGGAGGAGGCAGACCTGTCTGTAAGAGCCTTAAAGAATGCCGGGTAGGGCACCCCTTGGCCTGAGTTCTGGGGAGAGAGCTCCCCAACCGAGAAGGGGGGTTAAGTTGGAATCTGAGTAAAATCCAATTCTCACAATGGGGAGAACATTCCAGAATAGGGAAGAGGAAGCAGCAATGTGCACAAGATGCTCAGAAACAATTGCAGAAACTTCTGGATGGGGAACAGCAGATGACTGCAGAAGAAGAGGGAGGCCCGGAGCCTTAAGGTGGCAGCCCGGAGGACTGGGGCAAGCTGGTCCTTCACACCAAGTGAGACAGCTTGGACTTTATTTCGTGGGCAATGGGAAGCTGTTGGGGGCATCGTGAGTCAGGAAGTAATGAATCCCAAGTGGTGCAGGGATGCATGGACAGTCATGGGTGCATGGAAATGACTGGAAGGGTTGAGCCTGGAAGCAGATTAACCACTATTAGGTTGAAGGCCCAGAGGAACCAAGCTGGACAAGAATAGGGGGAACAGTTTTATTCCAACATCTGCAAGCAGGCAGGCTGATACTAAGAGTGGTGTCAGCACCGAAAGTCAGGGCGAAAGTATGGTTTATAGAGGAGGGCCATGCATGCTATACCAAAGATCCGTAGGTCTATGAACTTGTAGCACAGCCTGGAATGGGAGGGTGCCGGTTTCTTGGGGTAATCTTCAGGGTGTCACAGAGCAGGAGGGAGCTGTCTTGGACTTCTCACAGTTGAAACAGGAGGGACCTGGGACTCTCACGGTTAAAACAGGAGAGACCTGGGCTTCTCACAGTTTTAACGGGAGAGAATAATCTTAAACACAGTGCAGCATTTGTAAAAGAATGGGAGAGAATTTCCAAGGGCAACTGCCCAGGTGAGATTAAGTAGCACAGAGTTTTTCCCAATAGCCACCAACTACCCACCAGCCCAGTGACCCCGGAGGAAGGCAGAGGCCATGCCTTGGCCTGCCAGGGCCTGGCGGTTCACAGAGGGCAGCGAGCCCCGCGAGGACCCTGACTGACTCGTCCTTGGAGAACTGTAGAGCCCCTACTTGTCTCTCAGCTCGATGGAGCAGGCTGGAGCCCCACGGGCTCCACCTGGGGCCTTCTTTCCTGGCCAGAAGTCTGCTGAGAATGATGGGGATCGCTGCAGAAACGTGCATTGTGTCCAGAAACGAGGCCAGTCCCATTTCCCCACGGTCTGATCCTCTACTCATGGTCTTCTTAATGCACAAACCCAGCCTGCCTCTGCCTGGAGATCCAGGAGCTTCTCCTGGTGCCAGGCCAGCTCTCTGTCCTGAGGTGCCAGACCTGTTCCCACGCAGGGGAGGATAGAGGTCCTTGCTCTCCTCTTTGATGTTACCAGAGCACCCCGAGGCAGTGGGCTCCCACCTCTGGAGCAGCACCAGTGGGGAGCAGAGAAGACACCTGTCCCAGCACTCTGGTCCCTGGTCCCACCTCTGCGGGGAAGCAAACTCTGTGAGGAGCACTAGGCTTGAGAGTCTGTGTCATTTCTTCTGTTCTTCGGTCTTAACAGTAGCTCTCAGGCCACCAAAGAGGAGCATCCCCTGGTGATACCGGGTCTCAGGTCCTGTAGCCTAGGACCTCACCCCTGAAGCAAATGAATTCATATGCCCCTCCAGACCACAGTTGCCTGGGATCTAAAATGAGGTCTTTGAACTCAACGGATTATAGGTGGCCCCCCAGCACTAGCAATCCATCGTCTTCTGCATCCCCATCAGCTTTTCCATCTTCGCCCCACAGCAGTTTGTCCTGCCTCCTAAATATCGAAGGAGCAGGGAGGAGCCAATAGGGTGCAGCCCAGCCCCATGTCCTGACGATTCCATCCTAAGATAGTGACATTTGCCAGTGTGGAAACGAGGTGGTGGCACTAGAAGGACTCCCTCTTGAACAGCACCTGCATCCCCGAAGCACTGATTAAATGCTTCTGGTGGGTCCGTGGTACCAGCAAAATGAATGACTCACAGAACCCACCTCCGGACCGCTCGCTTACAGCTCAGGCAGAGGGACGGGCAAGAATGCAGTGATCCCAGGGAGGCAGCCTTTATGGGTGGATGGGAGCCAGGCCCAGCCCAGCCCACGTCAGCGCGAGGAGAAGGCTGTCAGAATCCAGCGCCAATCCAACACAGACAAGAAAGCAGCGCCCACATTGCCCACTCTCTTGCTTTCTGTGCTTTTTGCTTTCTCTGTTTCTCCTTGGTTTGGCGATGACTGCGATCTATGTCCATATGAAGAAGCTTTTATGAATTTGACCAATGTATAGTGATCCTTCCTTCCTGGAACCAAGTTCAGGGGGTTCGCAGCCCTGGCCATTTTCTGATGGGTCTTCCCCCTCACAGCCTGAATGATGGGGCTCCCCGCGCTGTGAAAACTGGGGGAAGACCTGAGAGACACAGCAGGGACTGTCAACCGGTGGGTGCCAACCTTGGTCCCAGCACCTCCCCAGAGAACATCAGTCTCTCCTTTCTCTTGGCTCTTCTCTTCATCTAGCTCCTCTGCCAAGCAAACACCAAATCCACATGTTTGGGGACATTTTCCAGCCATGGCCACTGTCCTCCTGGGTCCCTGGAGACACTCATCTTCCTTCGTTTTCGTTCACCAGCCTCCGTCCACCTTCACAAGGAAAGCACAGAACTGTTTTAGTGTAAATTAGCATGGACGCATGCCAGCCGGGGGAGGCCCTTCTGACAATGGCTTTAGAAGCTGCCCGTGAGCATCTGCCACCCAAAGAAGCTCAAAGGCCTGAAACAAAATGGCCTCCAACAGCTTTTTTTTGGGGGGGGGGGGTCTTCTCTGTTCTTGGTTTCTATGAGTTGCTTTTGCAAAAGCCGAGACAATTTTGAGCCAGATTTCCAGAAATAGAAACTCCAGCCGTCTTGCCTCTGCTGCCTTTATCCTGCGGTCCTCCCTCCCCTCTAAGTGTGTGTTGGGGCAGAAGTCCCTCCAGAGAGTTAAGTCCCAGTTGGGGATCCAGGTGACAGCTGTGTACTGTGGCTGTACACCTGAAATCAGGCCAACCTAATGGCAGGGTGATTGACAACAGGAGGGTGGCGCTCCTTAGGATGGGTCTGAATGGCCTTTTACCCCCACATGACCCGGCCCCAGCTGAACCTGCCTGGACCCCAGTCGGCGACCTCACCAAGCTAACACGTCTGGCTGCGGTTTTGCTTCGCTAAACACGCCTTCTCCTCTGACCGTCCTTGAGAAATTCCTCATTTGGCCACAAAGTCTAACTTCCAGGAACTTGATTCAACAAGCCCCACTTTGGTTTGGCCTTCTGTGGCTGACCGGGCTTCTCCTTGTGAGGGCTGCATCTCCTCTTTCCAAGGTCCTGGGGAAGTAGAATGGGACCCCCACAGAACCCCCCTCTCGCTGCTAGCTCTTGCCTGCCACAAGGTGTCGCTGTGGAGAATGGACCCCATGCAGTTTCCAGAACTTTCCAGTGGTGAGGGGTCCCTTTGCTTGTCTTCAAAGGAAGATGGACCAACTCACTGGCAGAGCGTCGAACTCACTCATGGGCACTCTGACCTTGAGAAGCACACTCTCTTTCCAATGCACATCCTGTGTGCTCGTGTGGCCGGGACAGGGGTTGTGCTATAATCCACCCTGCACTATAATCCTCGCTCACATTCTCCTTGCACATACAACACAGCGAGCAGCTGGCCCCACAGACCATTCTCAGTGTGCTGCTTGGCAACTTAACTTGGTCCACCTGTATCCATCCCAAAAGACTTAAGAAGGCTGGCTACCAGGAACTGGGGGGTTGGAATCTTCCCCAGGAGACCCTCACTCCTAGGCCACGAGGCCCATCACTCATGCAATTAGCTTTGATTCAGGGCAGGTCACAGAAGGTTCTGGAACATTCTAAGTCTATTTTTTTAAATGAGTGCTACTCTTCTTCCCCATAACTAAAAGTGCTCCAGTGGGTTTCTAAGGGAAGAGATTAGTGTCTCTTGATTTTAAAAAAGCAGGGCCAGCTATATTTACATTCCTTCTGTATGTTAGGTCCATTCTGCCTGGTGGGAATAAGGTCACCCGTTGGCGGTCTTTTATTTACTCTGTACATTTTGCTAAGGAGTGAACATGGAAAGTGAAACTTCAGATAAAGGGGAACTAGTGTAACATTTCATTTCCATACATTAGAAACACCTTAATAGACAAATGGCCCTACTTCCAACTAGCAATTACAAATTCTGCCCTCATAACTTACTAGTAGGCCTATCCAGCATGTCAGTGCGTGTTCACTGGGGCAGCATTTTGAAAACGTGTATTTCTCGAAGGATACAGGAAACGATTTGCTCAAAGTTAATTGAGCATTTTATAATTTTTAGAAGTGTATTTTTGTAGGCTAAGGGGACATGTGGGTACACCTGTTTTCAAAATGATTCAGGCTAGAAGAAAAAGCATTATCCAAAAATGTTTTAAAATGAGGTCTCGTGTTTGAAGGATTCAAATAAAATTTTCAAACATAGATTGAAATTGTTTAAATTGATGCATACTAATTGTACCTATTTATGGGGTACAATGTGCTATTTTGATGCATGTATATTATAGATTAAAATTTAACCATATGTCAGCTGCAAAAATAGATCAAAGCTGCTCTTATGGTTTGACTTTATAAACAGGGAATTTGTGCACCCCCCCCAAAATTGGGATACTTTCATAATTTTTGTATTGTTTCTAAATGATGGGAGAATGATCACACACATTCAACATTCCCACTTACAACACACCACAGCAAAGGAATGGCTTTTATCACAACCACCCTGAAATGCACGTTCATTTTCCTTTTGAATGCTTTATTTTCGTTAGGTGCTGGAGACCTCTTGCTTGTAAGAGTACTCCAAAATGTTCTTCAAACTAAGGATTTCGAGGAGATGAATGTAACTTAGAGCTCTGGTAAAGATTATCCACAGCAATTCTGTAGAAGGATTTTCATGTCTGTATTCCACATTGACGTCATTCAACATCAGGATTCCCTTTGCTTCCTATTTTTAACTAACAAGACCATTACACATCTGAGGCAAATAACAGAGGGCCAAGGGAAAGAGTGAACACTGTTTAATGGTCAGACAGCATCCTGGCAGCTAGCAGTGATGAACTGGGAGCTGAGCCGCTGGGAGACTGGGGTCATGAAGATGTTCAGAGTGGCCCTGAACCATCCAACAGATGCAGAACTGTCCAATTCATGCACAAGGTGTCCACCCTCAGTGTTGGAGGGGAATTGCTTTAATAAAATACTTTAAGATTTCTTAAATTATATGTTGATCTTTTTTAACTCCTCCACGTGCTTCTGAGATGATGAACTGGCAGCTGGGAACTGTCTTCTTCTAGAACAGCTGGTGAAAGGCACTCAGATAAGGACTTTGAAATGTTTCTATTGGTGGGCTCATTTGGAGGAAAGTATTGTGCTTTTCCCAACCCCAGGCTCTTCCAACCCTCGTTCTCATTTCCTAAAAGGTCTTGATTCTGCTCCCCTGTGCTGCCTGCAAAGGCCCCCATGAAATGACTGTGCTCCTGGGACTCATCAAGGACTGTCTATTCACTCCATTAAGAAAAGTGGGGGAGCCGGGCGGTGGCGCACGCTTGTAATCCCAGTACTTGGGAGACTGAGACCGGAGGATCCGGGTTCGTGGCCAGCCTCAGCTACATAGTGAGGTCCTCCTCAACTTAGTGAGACCCTGTTTCAAAATAAGGAATAAAAATAGGGCTGGGGGTGTAGCTCGGAGGTAGAATGCCCCTGGGTTCAGTCCCCAGTACTGCAAAAAAAAAAAAAGTGGGGGAACTCGCCTGAAATGTGAAATGCAGGCTGCATACTGTTCATTTGGCACTCCAAAGCTGCATTGTGCAAGCTCTTAAAACCCATTCTTCATTCAGTAAGTACAAAAATTAGCATGCTGCCCTTTAAAGTTATTTGAAATTTCAAAATTCGGCCCCATAACTTGAGAACAATTGAGGCAACTTGACCATACACCAATTCATTTTCAAACTCTATGATCAAAAAGAAACAAAATGATTGCTATTTGAGGACTATGATATGATTATGCACCAAGATGCTACAAGTTAATTTTCAAATTCTAGGTATTAATAAGAAATTAGGGAAGTGGTCATATAGAAAAGAAGCATATCAAGATCTCACATATCAGTATCTTTCCAATTCCAACCACACAGAGAAAATATAGGGAGAAAAATGCATTCATAAGAGTATTGAAAAAATTTAGAAACACAATGAGAAATGTCCAAGACCTATTGTTAAAATCACAACATTTTTACAGAGATTGACAAAAGAGAACAGTTAATGGAGAGATAATATTGAAATATTGGATACATTAATGCTGCTAGTTCTTATGTTTAGGTGAAATGCAAGCCAAATTAAATCCCAGTGTAAGCTGGGCATGGTGGCGCACGCCTGTAATCCCAGTACTTGGGAGACTGGGACCAGAGGATCCGGGTTCGCAGCCAGCCTCAGCTACTTAGTGAGGCCCTCCGCAACTTAGTGAGACCCTGTTTCAAAATTTAAAAAAAGAATAAAAAATAGGGCTGGGGGTGTAGCTCGGAGGTAGAATGCCCCTGAGTTCAATCCCCAGTACCGCAAAACAAAAAAATCCAGTGTAATCTTATTTTCTTTGAACTTGATAAAAGCTCATCTGAAAGGAAACAAAAAGATGAGAAGAATTAAGAATCATTCAAAGAACATCAAGGAGGTACTTTCCGTGTGGTATGTCTAACTGTATCATTGTTAGTACAGTAATTAAATGTATAGTGCTGGAACGAGATTCTGCAGGTCGGTCAATGAAATAGAACCAAACAGTCCTGAAATCTATCAAATGTTTCAAAAACTTAAATCTGAGAAAGGAATCACCCGAAAGCTGATTAATGGTTGGACTACTGAGAACTGAAATTAGAAAACGTGATTATGGGAGGAGGAGGGTATCAAGTTTGATCCCTCCCTCATACCATATAGTGAAATAAAATCCCACTGGATAAAATGTAAAAAATAAATAAAAAATTATTTAGAAGAAAATATTGACCAGGTGTGGTGACACATGCCTGTAATCCCAATTCTCGGGAGGTTGAGACAGGAGGATCGCAGGTTTGAGACCAGCCTCGACAACTTAGCGAGACTCTCAGCAACCTAGAGAGACCCTGTTTAAAAACAACAACAAAAAAAAGGGGGCTGGGTGTATAGCTTGGAGGTAGAATGCCTCTGGGTTCAATCCTCAGTACCAAAAGAGAAAAGAAAAAAAAGAAGAAGAAAATACTGGCATATATTTAAGTAAAGCCTGGATGAGCGAGGGCATTCTGAACGTGAAGTAAATGAAAGTGATAACAGAAGAGTGAATTATTTAAAAACATATTTTTAAAATCCTACATAAAATATCAAGGAAAATGATAAAGGCTGAGGATATAGCTCAGTGGCAGAGCACTTGCCTAGTTTGCATGAGGTCCTGGGTTTGATCCCCAGCACTGGAAAAAAAAAATTTTTTTTACAGAAATGAATATAGAATTAATAAGCTTAAGATGGTAAATGCTCTTACATATCAATAGCAAAAACAATCCATTCATGGGCAAACTGAGAACCCAGCCATAGATTCCTTAAAAGAAATGCAAGCATGTAACTAAATTCCCAAGACATGTTTGAGCTCAAAGGTTAATCAGAAAAATGCAAGCCAGCAAAAAGAGACCATTTTGGCAGTTAATATTTATGTTTTTAATTCTATTTGCTGTTGACGAGATGAAGTGGGGTGGCCACGGGGGAAGGCTGCATGTGGGTCTGGTCTCCTTCTTGAGGACCTGATCCTGGGAAGCAGAGGTGACTGACCACTCCAGCTGCCCATCCCCGGGGGCCCTCAGTCAAAGCTGCAGCCTGACCAGAGTCCTCGGACCAGTCCATTCCTGCTTCCCGAAAAACTCCTCTTGCAACAGACTTTGATCTGGGGACTCCGGATCCCCTGCTCCACACATTCTTAGAACCATGCTCTCCTGCCTGCCTGCTCCTGCCCCCTGCTCCTCTCGCTAGCCTTCGCCCCTGAGGCCACCTCGTTATGAGGATGTGACACAGACACTTATTTAAGACACACAATGTGACGCAGGTGCTCACCCAGGCTGCCAGTGAGGAGATAAATTGAGCATGACCATTTCGGAAGGTATCAATCATTGAATTATGATGCTCTCATTCAACAGAATATTTGGGTGGCTAGAAAATAGCAAGTCTGGGAAGATCCCCCCCCAACATGGAAAACACTTGTGTTATACTCTTGAGTGGTTTATAAAGGGGGAGACAAAAATACATCAACAGCATGATATCAATTGTATCAACTATCACACTAGTAGATACATAGAAAAAAAAGATGGGCTGGGCATGGTGGCGCACGCTTGTAATCCCAGTACTTGGGAGGCTGAGACCGGAGGATCCGGGTTCGCGGCCGGCCTCAGCTACTCAGTGAGGCCCTCCACAACTTTGTGAGACCCGGTTTCAAAATAAAGTACAAAAAATAGGGCCGGGGGTGGAGCTCGGAGGTAGAATGCCCCTGGATTCAATCCCTGGTACCACAAAAAAAAAAAAAAAAAAAAAAAAAAGATGGGCAGCAATTCCATCAAGATGTGTGAGGTGGTGCTCTCCAAGGATGGAATTATGAATTATTTCTACTTTTCTCCTTATGCTTTTCTCTACTTTTCATACTCTCTGTGAACAGTATACATTATTTTATAATAAAAAAATGTTGTTTAGCTGGGCATGGTGGCACATGCTTGTAATCCCAGTACTTGGGAGGCTGAGACCGGAGGATCCGGGTTCGTGGCCAGCCTCAGCTACTTCGTGAGGCCCTCCACAACTTAGTGAGACCCTGTTTCAAAATAAAGAATAAAAAATAGGGCTGGGGGTGTAGCTCGGAGGTAGAATGCCCCCTGGGTTCAATCCCCAGTAGTGAAAAAAAAAAAGATGTTGTAAAAGATGTTGTTAAAAAAAAGATTTAAATCTAAGCCCAAACAAGAGGTAGCAATAGAGTAAGGGAGAGTAGACAGAAGTGATGGTAATGGACTGAGGAGCGAGGTCCCCTACCTGGGTTGGATGGAATGGGTGCCACCGTTTTGATGGCAAGGAGGGACCATGTCCACCAGGAGAAAATGAGTATGCACAGAGGATGACCTGACCGGTCATGAGGGCTTGCGGAAAAAGTAACGGGAAATAATAAGAAAGAGGTCCAGACCAGAACAGCCAAGAGTCTTCAGTGTCAAACTCAGCGGGCAGCGGAACCCACTGGAGGTTTTGTGGCATTGACAGTTGGTAACAAGGCTTTCTCCCCAGCCTTCCTCTGAATTCTCAGTCACCCAGAGAAAGCCCTCGCACTCCCAGCCAGCCAGAAGTGCTTGGGATCTTACTGGTCACACACACTTTGCACACCACCAGTCTAAGAGAGGTCCCGAACAGAAACATGGCCACAACACCATTCGTGCCTTCCAGCCCAGGATGGGGGGACAGGCTTCCTCTGAAGAGGCTAGTTCTCTGGATTTATTATTCTCTCTTAATCTGATTTTCCATTTTAAAGGGAGATATTTGGGAAAGATTGCACTAGATTATGTGATGGTCATATATTCAAAGAATGTGATTCTGAGTACTCCTCACCTGTTATAGTTAGTTATAAAATGTCCCCTAAAGAGCTCATTTATTAATGTTTGGAGTTGAGGTAATTGAGTCATGAGGGCTGGAATCCCAGAAGGGATAAATCCATTGTAATGGATTCACCTGGGTGGTACCCGATAGGCCCGTAAGGTGCGGCTGGAGGAGGTGGTCCCTGGGGGTGTGGCCTTGGAGATTATATATGGTCCCTCCTCCCCCTGCTCTCTTTCTTGCTTCCAGCCTCCGGGATGTGAGGAGCACAGCCCATGTGCCCTCCCTCGGCCTCCTGCCGGCCTCCTGCCGCCATACCCTGAGGTCCATGGTCCCCAGCCCCACATGGACTGAACCCGAAACTGCAAGAAAAATAAATCTTCTTTCCTCTAAGTTCTGTGGTCAGATCTGTAGATCATAGCTGCGAGAATGCTGACTAGATACATTTCCCCTTGGGATATCTGTGTGTCATTACATCCCGGGATGTGTGGAAACCCTAAGAAATATCTTGAAGGAGATCACAATAAACCAAGTTCGTACCGCTGCGTGCCTGGAGTGCCAGTCTTTCGGGGAGGCACTGCTGGTACGAGCATGCCTCACTCTGTCATGTGGATTCATGGGGCAGGGTCCCATCTCAACCAAGCATTTCCCCTTAGAGTGACTGCTGTGACTTAAGAGGAAATCTGAAAAGAGGGTGGCCAAGGACATGTCCACCCTCCCCACCTCTGCAGAGGCCTGGAGAGACCTCTGCTAGCTCAACCATGAGCCAATTTACAAAAGGGGAGGGGGACAGAAAACAGATCCCCAACCTGCCCTCACAGAGTCTGAAGAGCACACTGGCGGAAGTGTCCACAGGCAATGCTTTCAGCCAAGTGTGAGCGCACAGCTCGGGCAAATGATGCCAGCCGATCTTGTCAGTGAAGCCCAGGAGGCCATGCTAGGAAGCCACGGTGCTGACAGGCCTCCTTGGGCTTCTGTTTAACTCTCAGGATGCAGCAGAGCCCGTCTCCCTTGAGGACCCATGTCTGCTCCTGTAGCTTGTAGCAAGCCACACCTGTCTCTCCTAGACATAGATGATGCGAGGCCATGTGACCCAAGCTCCCATTCTAGAGGCCCTCTCCTCTCCCCTCAGAAACATTGGCCTCCGTGGGGTCTTCCTGGGTCTCGGAGGGTCTGACCTAGCAGGAAGAGGGCCCAGATACTGGTACTTCCCATCACCCCCAATGTTGTCTGTTCTAATCTCCCTCTGGGATGGCGGAGCTGTGGGGGAAGGAGGCCTGGCAAAGGGAAGGGAAGCAGGAGAGGGCAGCTCTGTCTTCTCTCCTTACTTCCCAGCTCTCTTCTCTCCTTGCTTGCAAGCTACAGCAGGGCTAGCTATTTTCTTCAGGTCTGTGCATCTCAGCAATCCCCAAGAGTTTGGGGAATGAAGAAAGCCCAGGATATTTTTACAACTAACCACTAAATTCCTTTTAATTAAATGCCCAAAGGACAGCCTTCCTCCCTAGGTCCTCTTGGCAGGGCCTGCTGCAAGAGGTGATCAGAACATAGCCTCATGATGGTCTCCCAAGACCCCTGAGGCCAGGTCAAAGGACTTTCGGCCATCACGGAGCTCCTTTGTCTAGTCTAGGAGGTGACAAAAGGCTCAGCCCTGTCTTTGGGGCTTTGCTCCCGCCCTCCCTCAGCAGGACTCCTGGACTGGTTGGGATCAGCTGAGGTGCCCTAGTAGAATCATTCAGATATTCTTTTTAACCAGGAGCACAGTAAGACATACATCTCGTGTGGCTACATTACACCCACTGACGTACCCCTAGATGAAACATAAGTTCCACAGAATAGGATTTCACCCTACCATGTGCAGTGCATGCTAATACTTTCTAGTCTACTCTCATTCTAAGTTATTTGACAACTCACCACTGGGTGGCAGTTGGCAGTTTTAAAAGTGCCACCGTGGGACTGCCTCGTTTCTCTTAGGTGTATCCTAGTGAACACCCAGGACTCTGCAGTGCTGCTGGGGGAGAGGGATCGAGCAACAGGGAATTTGCTGCTGACAGGCTGATGGCCTCATCAGAGCCCACCTGATGGATGTGGTGCCAGGAGCCCACTCGTGTCTCTCCAGCGCTCACACCTCCTATCACTTTTTAGGTTGAGGGAAAAACCTCATGGTCCGGGGGGGGGGGCAAGGGGGGTGAGGCCCATGGGAAAGATATTAGGAGAGGGAGGAATTTCCAAGGGAACCTGCTAAGAGGGAGGCAGAGAATTTTCTCCCCCCATATCCAGGTCTGAAGCAAAATGTGCCCAGTAGAAGTGTAGTCTCTAAACCTTTCCAAGCAGCCGTTCTTCCTCCCTGCTGAAGAACCATTTTTTACCCCATAGAATAATCGCTCAAGGAATCCTGGGCTCCCCCAAGGCCCCAAGTTTCAAATAGAGATGAGCTCATCACCCACTTCCCAAATGACTGAGAGTTTAGGGGCAGCTGGGGGTGCTCTGAATCCCAGCTTGCAGAGGGTGAGAACTCCTCTGACACCATTTCCCTTCAGACACAAGAAACAGACGATTCCCCCTCCAGGCTGCCCTTTACTCTAGCAGCATAAGAAACTTTGTCTAAGATGCCCCTGGGAAGATGAAGCAGGAAAGGGAGTGGAAGAGGTGGCCCAGCACCTCCCACGAGCCCTGCCTTCCTCGTTGCCTGGCCTCCCCTGTTGCTCTGGGAAGCCGTTGTCCTGTTCTATGCATTGGGCTGAGTGTTTCCCGAAGCAGCAGCACCGGCCTCCAGCCACACCCCTTGGGTGGCTGGTACTTTGGCACTGCCAACAGCTCCAAGGCCCCAGGGCATCACAAGGGAGGATTTGGTATGGCCATGGCTGGCTTTACTGTCACTGAGAAGTTGGGAGCCCTTCCTTTTGTTGTTCTCGCCTTGTGCTGAAGTCTCCTATTCCCAGCCACCAGAGACTGGCCTGGGAAAGGAACTTTATCAACCCCTCCTATCCAAGGCAGCATCCACCTACATCTCCTCAAGACACTGCAGAGTCTCCCAAATTCTGACAGGGCCCCCATAGTCCACAAATATTTGCAGAACACTCACTGCACCGTGCTCAAGGCTGAGGAAGTAACAAAAGGGGAGACGAATTCCAAACATGCAAGGGGCATGCGGAGCTGCTGGGAAGACGTGGTTAATATTGGAAAAATGTCACAATGATCCAATCAACGTATAAGTGGCTGATGAGTGGCTACAATAGCAAGCCCAAGGAATGAGGTGACAAGGGTGACTGTTCTGCACAGGCAGGTGAAGGGGGAGGGGCCTCAAGGGCAGTGGTAAGAATTTGCAAGTCCAAGGAGCGAAGATGCCACTAGGCCAGGCTAGGTCTGTATGAGAAAAGTTACATTGGAGAAGGGAGGGACCTGAAGAAGTTGGTTCAGCCAAGCTAAAGAGAAAGACTGTCCATGCAGCAAGCAATTAGAATTCAGAGAAGCCTCCTAGAGCCATCTGTGGGCTGATGTTGGCTTTTCTCCAAAATCACAAGAAAGAATCATTCTTCTAGAAATGCAATCACAGCCAGCAGCATTTGGATTCAAGCAATGAGCGTGGCTCTGGGGATCCTGGGACATCACTGGTGGCATAGCACAGTGAGTCTGAGAATAACAAAAACCTGGGCAGGGCACGAGCTCAGCCCCCGGGGTCATAAAGAATGGCCTTCACTGGTGGCTTCTCTGGAGTTAGTTTCTCCCTCTGTTTTTCTTTTTTGTTAAGTGGAAAAGAATGTGTTTGGAAGAAGAGACCCTTCCTGTTTCCCTCCTATACACTGTGTATTCCTCTTGCCCCAGATCAGTCAGCTTAGATGCCTGAGGGTCAGGGAGCATGTTGAGGTGAACATCTGTGATTGGGCTGGGTTGGCGTTGGACTGAGGGAAACACCTAAGATCTCTTCCAGATCCAATGTCTGCGAGTGTCTGCTCCTACCTAAGCTTACCCTCCATTTCCTAGGTTGCTAGGTGTACAGTTGACCAGTCTCTACCCCATCTTCAGTTAAGGGTGGCCATGTCATTACCTTCTTTCCCATGTGAGCAGAGGAGGTGTGTGCTGCTTCCAGGTAGCCATAAAAACTCCCAGGTGTTCCCCTTTATGTTCCGTGAGTTGCATGATGACAATAACGATAGCAGCCTTGGAAGCCAGTTGTTGAGTATGGCAGAGACCCTATCGGCCTGGTCCCTGGGGTACTGCAGAGTGAGGCACTTCCTCCCCGGCCTCCGTGTCCAGTCTGGAACATCTTTCCTGGACCGTTATGTGAGAAAGAAATAAACGTCTATTGCATTAGAGCCAATATCCCTGAGATACTTGTGAATGTGGTTTGGCCCACCCTAATATAATCTGAGACCTGAATTTTCCTTTATCAGTCACCCAAGTGACTAGATACCTACCCCATCATTTAGGATTCTGGGTACTGATGACCTTGGGAAAGAGAATCAGCGGAAATTTAAATGAAAGGTTATACATTCATAAACTTTTGGAGGTGACGGCCTTTGCCAGGTGTATCTCCCATTTGAAATTGAAGGCGGATGTGGAAATTCATTCAAAGGAGGTATCTAATTGTGGATTGTTCTTTAAAAAACATCCCCTGAGAATCTGAAATAGACCAACTATTGGATAGGGAACTGTATACAAAAGTGAAGAAGAACCCAGGTTTTACCCTAATGAATGAACTGTATAGTAGATAAGTATCAATCATTTATCTAGGACACTGTCCTATCTTCCTGCGTGGCTCAGCTGTGTCTCAGCTTGGGCGGGCACACCTTGTTTGCTTCTGACTGAAGTTGTTAACAGAATTCTGCTGAGCTCAGAGCAGGGCTCCAGGGTGCCCAGCTGCATTGTAGTTACCAGACAGCCAGGTGTGTGTTTCAACTGATGTCCTAGAAACAATGGGCCTCTTTATTGGGCTCTGAAAAAGCAATTGAATTCACTGACCAAACAGGTTCTTGCTGCTGAGCTCCTTGAAGAACACTGACATAATGCTATTGTGGTGGATGAGAGAGAAAAACCAGAAGATTCTGGAAAGGGAGGGATGATGCTTCTCCTCCACTCTTAGAATTTCCCTTCTAGAGGAGAATTGAGTCTTAGGAAGAAAGCTACCGTTGTCAGCACAGCACCATCCAGGGTGGCAGAAATGCTGAGGGGTGCTTGGGCTGGGTCCAGACACTTCCCCTCGGTCAGTCAAGAGGCTGTTCCTGTGAACCCTCCAGGATATTTCTAGAACTTACATTGTAATACACATGTAAAGTGTGTGTTGGCGTGTTGCACACTGTCAAGCCTGATATATAGTCTCTCTCTGATTTCCATTAAACTATCCCCAAATACACCCAACACAGAAGCAGGGGGACCCTCACTGACTGCTTTATTCCTGGTGCAGGTGGACAAGCATGTCCCTCACGATGCAAGGATATTTCTCTTATCTAGCTAGGACATCCTGCCTCAACAAAGGCACAGAACTGCCCTTGTCCCACCCAGCCCCTGACTCTGGAACACAGAAGCTTCACCAGACCTGAGGAAGGGAAGCCCCTTCCTGCTCCCAGAAACCGTTTGCTATGGGGGAGAGATACGGTGCCCTCGCCAGGGCTCTCTCCAGGTCAACAGCACATCTGCTAGTGGGCCTGCAGCCAGGCTTAGCAAGTGACCAGGTACAGGTGTAGTGTACCCTCTCCTAGACCTGGGGGCCACCCTGGCAGCCTTCTCCCTCTCGACCCCATAAAGTTCTAATTATAACCTCCATTAACCTTTTGGAAGGGTCAATTTGGTGGATGCAATGCCCCTGACTTTGCAGATTTGAGGATGTGCAGAGAGCTGTATTGTCTGCATAACGGGGGTGGGGGGTGGGTTCTCCTCCTAACAGGGGGAAGGTGGGGGAAGGGGAAAAATAGGGATGGGGGAGGAGGGGCACTAGAGGCATATCTAAAGACTGGTTCTGTATGAAGCCTCATTGAAACAGTCAATGGAAGCACCCCCACAATGTCCAGTGTGACTAGATCATGTGGGGGAAATGGTGAGGGGCTGCATCTCTCAGTTCTTACCAAGGGCAGCAGGAATTCACACCACCTTCAATTCACATCCAAGGTCAGGGGACAGCAAGAAGCCCCTTTTCAGAAACTAGCAGGAACACGGGGACATGCTTTGGCCTTCTGTAGACCTGTGGCCTGGAGCACGGGTGACAAGGTGATCTCGCGGGTTGCAGGAGCCTGAGAGATACCCTCCCAGGACAGGCAGGCGGGACCATACTGTGGACCACGGCGGTCTCACCGGGTGACACGCATGTCGTGATGAAGCTCAGTCACTTAGATATTTTGAGAAATGCTAAATTGCAATCATGCAAATATACATCCCATTTCTTAATCCAGGTAATGGAAAGAAAATGCAAATTAATGCATCCAGAAGATACTGCGACTGGATCGAGTCTTTTTTTTCCCCCAGTCTCTGTACTCTTGTCAAGTTAGACATCTGAGCCCAGCAATGCCATTAAATGGTCTTGGGTCCTAACACTGCAGCTAAATGAACTTGTGTTGAAGCTCTCTTAGCTGATGTTTGGCTGCCCGGGCAGAAGCCAGGCTGCCTCTGACTGTCCTGCAGTCGCCCCCTTGGCCTCCTTGGTGAAAGCCCGTGGTGCCTGATGCTGAGCTCTGGGCTGCTGTGCAACCTGCCTGCCCTGCAGGTGAAAGCTTGGCAGAGGGATCTGCCCAGCCACGGAGGCGAGTAAGAGAAGGTAAAAAACTCCACACTCCCTAGGCTGCTGGCCATTCTTGTCCAAAGACAAGTAACACCCCCTGGGAGTGGGGGAATCTGTAGCACAAGGAGAATGAATTCCTACCCCAATGACTTACAAGACAGAAAGTTTCCTAAATGGATCCTCATGCAGGAAAATGGGCCTGGGAATGTGAAATCTACACACACAGGGCTTCTTTTATTTTTTTCTGTTTTGTAGGCTGGTGTGTCCTGGTGTTGTCCTACATAAGCCTGGGCACAGAGTAGGTGCTCAGTAAATATTTGTGAGATGAATGAATGAATAAAAGAATAAATCGGTTTCTTACAAACTGAAAGTTGACCCGGGGAATTATGACATTGAAGAGAACCTACCTAGTAGAGCTGCCGCGGGGCAGTTCCCCTGAAAGGACAGCTGGTTCCTTTCCAAAGGGTGTGCTTTTTTTCCCCAGGGCCCAGAGGAGGACAAAGGAGACACGAGGCCTCCATCCAGCCTCTGTCAGCTCAGATGCCTGGTTTTTCTGGGCATCCAAAACTGATAAAAGTCCAAGGCCAAGGAAATCATTAAAAAAAAAAGAGAAAGATGTCCATCCCAGGAGCCATCAGCATGGTCTGCAAGCGTGTCTGCCTGGAAATGGCCAGGCCCCTTCAGCATTCTTGGCTCTCCCTCTCTCCTTCTGGGCCGTCCCCAAGGCCCCTTTGAGAAATGCAGCCTCAGCTGGCGGGTGCAGGAAGACGCCAGTCCTGGTGGCTCTCTTGGGTGGCCTCAATGCACCAGCCTCCCCCACTCTCACCCCAGGGCCAGCGAGCCTCCCGCCTGCCCCTCCCCCAAGCTCTGCTGCTCGGCTTCCCAGCCTGCACATCTCTGAAGCTCACCAGAAGCCCCATAGCAAGGAAGGGCCCAGACAGGTCACCGTGACCTCTGCTTCTGGAAATGGCCCTCGAGGGCTTTGACATCACCCACTGGGGCCCATTACAAAAGATGGGTGAAACATTAAAAAAAAACAGCCTTCTTGTTAAGGGAAGAGATAATAAGATGGGGCAGAGACAACCACAGGAAAGAGAACCCAGAATAGTAAACCCGGTTCTCAAATCTGCTTTTGCCGCGAGTGCGCCGGTGAAATCTGCTTAGAAACTGAGCTGTGTTTCTTTCTGATGGGCTCAGAGACAAAGGTCACAGCCCGGCACCCACGCCACCCCCGAGGGTTAGTTACACCTTGTTACAGAACAGGGAGGAACCAGAACTCGGCCGGCCTCCATGGACTTGGAGCTCTGCTCTCCCCTCGGGTTGACCCAGAGGACCTGGAGCTGTGAGCTTGGATGGCGGCGCTCCCAGTGTGAGAGCGCCAGCCTGCAGGTATCTGTCTGAAACAGACGCTGCCTTCTGTAATGCAAGACATCGTCTAGGGCCTTAAACTCTTCTACAAAGAAGAGCCATCCTGCCAGTCCTTCCTCACCAGGAACTCCTGGCGGGTCCTCGCTGCTTACAAAAGAAAAAAGGATCCATCTGTGGAAGCCCCCTACCCTGAGAAGATGCTGTAATGTTGTCTGACCCACGGGTCACAAACAAACCTGACCCCTGCCCACACTTGAGTTAGCCCTCACCGTCCACTTTTCTGGGATGAACCTGGATCCAGCTGCAGCTTCTCTATGAAATCAGTTGCGTTTCCACTGGAGGCTTCTTCCTGCTAAGTGAAATGGATAAAAAATCCATGCCCTTCGGCTGGGTGGAGCCCCGAGGCGGGCGAGCAGCTGGAGCCCCGAGGGCCGGTGTGGATCGGTGTGGATCCCGCGGTCCCGGGAAGCGGCGAGGGCGGCCGTGGGGCGGGCGGCGTCGGTCCGGCGCTGGGGGAGGAGCGAGGCGGCGGCGGCCCCTCCCGAGCCGCCCGAGCATCTCCTCTCCTCTCCTCTCCTCCCACCCTGGAGCGTCCGAGACGCAGAGCTGCACGGCCTGGGGGAGAATCTTCCTGGAAAAAGAGACATGAATGGAAAAAGAGTCTGCAATGATACTTCCTGACAAGCAGTTGATACAACAGAAGGAAAGGAGATTAACAGCTAGTGAGCAGAATTTCAAACAACCAAGATTTTATATTTATCTCTTCCAAATATAGAGTTCTGTTGCCCACTTTTATATCAGAGATACAGAACCCAAACGAGGCAAAAGGATACTTTTATTCTGTGTTTTTTTTTTTAGTTCAAAGAAACTGCAATGTCTAGGAAACAAAGCCAGAAGGATTCATCAGGATTTATTTTTGATTTGCAGTCTAATGCCGTACTGGCCCAGGGAGGAACTTTTGAGAACATGAAAGAAAAGATAGACGCAGTGCGTGCAATAGTTCCCAATAAGAGTAACAATGAAATCATCCTGGTTTTGCAGCACTTGGATAATTGTGTGGACAAAACAGTACAAGCATTTATGGAAGGTAGTGCCAATGAAGTACTCAAAGAATGGATGGTAACAGGCAAGAAAAAGAAGAAAAACAAATCAACGCCTGCAGCAAAAGCAAGTCTCCCAGATTCCAGTAAATCCGTTTCCATTCAAGACCAACAGCCTGCGCCTTCCTCAGGAAAAGGTAGCATTAATGGTTACCATGTCAACGGTGCCATCAATGGTGCAGAGTCTGTGGACTCCCTCAGTGAAGGTTTGGAGACACTTTCAATAGATGCCCGAGAACTGGAAGATCCTGAGTTTGGTTTACCAGATACACTGAATAGAACGGGAATTGTGCTGGAGAATGGTGTCTCTAACTTTGAGCCCAAGTTTTTGACTATGCACTCTATTCAGAATGCTCAGCACTCAACGAATGCTGCCAAATCTCTCAAGATCCACCACAGGACCTCAGCTTTCAAATCTGGGGATAGAGGATGTTCCACTCTCTTCCACCAGTAAAAAGCAAGGTTCCAATATTGAAAAATCTGTAAAAGACCTCCAACGCTGCACAGTGTCTCTTGCATGGTATCGAGTTGTAGTTAAAGAAGAGATGGATGCTTCCATTAAGAAAATGAAGCAAGCTTTTGCCGAATTGCAGAGCTGTTTAATGGATCGAGAAGTGGCATTGCTTGCTGAAATGGACAAAGTAAAAGCTGAAGCAATGGAAATTTTGCTTAGCCGACAAAAGAAAACTGAGCTTCTAAAGAAGTTGACTGATGTGGCTGTGAGGATGTCAGAGGAGCAACTGGTTGAGCTCAGAGCTGAGATCAAGCACTTTGTTAGTGATATGATGAAGACCTGGGACAAGTAGCCCAGTTCACCTGTGATGTACAGACTCTGAAGAAGAGCATTGATTCATTTGGACAAGTGTCCCATCCAAAGAACAGTTATTCCACCAGATCTCGATGTAGCTCAGCCGTATCTGTGTCTTTGAGTGGTCCAAGTGATGCCTCTGCTGCTTCTACCTGTGCCTCTGCTCCCAGCCTTACAGGTGCTAACAAGAGAAGCTCTACACCAGGAGAGACCCCTTCAGCCACAGCAGACTCAGGCAGCCGGCCCTACCAGTCTCATCGGGAGGTATTGCCAGGGAACAGACGAGGAAGACAAGGCTACAGGCCACAAGGCCAAAAGTCCAGTGACTCCATGAACCAAGGGCGACATGATAGTGCGGGTCGTTACAGAAATGGCTCCTGGTATTCATCTGGTTCCAGGTATCAGAGTGCTCCACCCCAGGCACCAGGAAATACTAGGGAATGGGGCCAGGCTTACTCTGCAGGGATCAATGGAACTGGAGCCAGCATGGAGTCTTGCCCGCCCAAGCCCTCATTCAAAAAGGGGCTCCCCCAGCGCAAACCCAGGACCTCTCAGCCCGAACCTGTGACCTCTTGAGAGAATTTCCAGCGGACTTTCCCTCTGTCTCACACAATTCAACCTGATAACTGGACTTTAGAAAACATATAGGTAGATTTAATAACAAAGAGACGTTTATGCCTATCACTTTTTCTGCCATTCTAAGTATTTTTTGTTTCTTCTCTCCTTATTTCCTCTTTACCATTTTTAGAGGGAAAACTGTTCTTTCCCTTGACCTTTCCCAGTGATATGGACTGATTCTGATTGGTCGTTTCAGCCAGGATTCAAGGGGCAACTATTTCCAGGTTTCCCAAGGGCGAGAAGCATTCTTCCCAGTGCACCAGGTCTTCCAGCTGCCCCAAGTGGCCTTACTCAGCAAGTCCCCACTGTTGAGGCTGTCTCAGGAGGAGGTGGTCAGAGCTAGTCCTGTCACCTTTTCATCCTAAGCAGAAGCCACAGATGCCTGCCGGGTTCCCTCTAAACAGTAGTTTGATGAGGAGAGGCAGCGAGGGGATTGGATACTGCACAGGATTAGCCAGGAAAGGGAAATGTTAACTGGTGAAAAGAAGAGAACATTAGGAAACATTTGAGAATCTGCCTCTCTCCCAGTATGTGCCTGAGATTTGACACTTGAATCAGGGTTTCAGTCCCCTGCTTGGCACTGTAGCTTAACCTGCAGTTTCCTCAAAATGTCCAAAGCCTTGTTTCCTGTTACCTTAGGCTGCAAGCTGGTCTAGGGAAGTCTATAGGAAAGTAGCATTTAATTAAAGTTTTTTAAAAGCTTAAAGAAAAGTATTTCTTTCAGTGTTTGGAGATTTTTTCAATTGATGTTCTCCCCCTTTCCTGAATCCTGTTCTGATCCTGAACCAAATTTATAGCAACATAATTAGTATTAATCTAAGTCGTTACCCATCAAAAAATTGCTGCAGTCTTTATAGATAAATAAATAAAAACAACTGCATAAATGTTAAAAAGAAATCCAAACCCTTAAAGCCCATCACCCTTTTCTCCCACGTTTCTCTTTGCAAGGAGCTATACGACGCCCTTGGTGGCCAGGCATCCCTGTCCCGAGAGTATCTCATCCTGATTCCAGGCCCTTTGTTAGGAAAGTTTCCCCTGTGATGGACTCGGAACGCATCCCTCTCTTGACCTTTTCTCCTGAGCCTCATTCTGGTCCTCCCTACCCCTGCCCCAGGTGCACGCACACCCTCTAACCTCCTGAGCCTATATCTACACTGGGCTAGAGGCAACCGCACCATTAGCTCTGAGAGCGCTCAGCATATCCACTGCGTGTTTATTTGCTTCATGTCCATCTTTTGCTTAGTAAAAAACCCCAGGAAAGGGGGAAACAGGTGTCGTTTTGTCCCCTAGGCTGCTCTCAGCTCCTAGAACAGTGCCTGACACAGACTAGAATCCAGCTTCTATGTTCAGGAGAATGAGATCACAGCCTTTCCTTGAAGCCCCGGCTGCTTCAGCCTCTCCCCCACTCTTCCTGGGGTGTTGGGCTCCCTTTACCAGGAACATTGTGAGCCCCTCTCCTTATCTTGCTTCATTTTCCTCTTCTTTTGTCTCCTCCTTTTGTAGGAGACTTTTCCAGTGCCTGGATAAGCTGGTGTTTGAGAGGACTCACAGTAGAGTGCAGGCCGACTCTGTCTTCCTCTCTGAATACACTTCCAAAGTCACCCAGCACAGGACTTCATGCTGACACCCTCATTGTCACGAGCAACAGTGCTCACTGCCCTGCTGCTCAAGGGCAAGACCCAGCTGCACAAAGGGAACGAAAGCTCCGATCTGTGCCCACCTCGAAGCTGGGCCACCCAGGGGAAGGCTGGCCAGACAGTGACCTGGTGACCTTGCAGATGTGAAAACAAGTGTATGGGGAACTGCTGGGGGGCTGGCGCCTGCTTAGACAGAGAATGCTATTTGCTTGGGGTCAAGGTGGGGGGGTTGATCAGTGCTTATGAAGGAAGGTGATTCCTCAAGAGCCTCATGCAGACCACGCCAAGGCTCAGAGAAGAGGATCCGGCTGCGTGCAAGGGGCGGGGAGATTGGGATGTTTTCATTTATTGTGGGAGAGGGATGGGAGGAATTATTGATGAGAAAGAAGAAAAAAGAGCAGAGCGGGCATGAGTAAGAGGCTGGATGCTGACCTGCGATGAAGCGGACAGTGCAGGGGCAAGATTTCAAAGCAAGAAGCCTAAGGCACCCTTGTGTGTGTGTGCGTGCATGCATGCGTGTGTGCATGTATGTGTGTGCGTCTCTGCCATACACAAAGTTGCTCCTCCCCAGAGCTTCCCAGCTCCTCCATAAAGTCAAAACTTTACCCCCAGATCTTTCATGGAGTTGAGTTTTGATTGTATCTTGCCCTGATACAATGTGGTAAACAGAGCGGATGTACCAAAGGCAGAAACTGGGGCGGGAGTGGGGGGCTGGACGGCCCTACTCCGGGCGCAAGCGTCCAGGCCTCCAAGGAAATGTGCAAAGTGGACTTGCATCTGAGCTCCCTAGATCTTAAATCCTAAGGAAGCCTGTGCTGTGCCCACCCCTACTGTGGGCCGTGCCACCACTGAAAGGCGAAACATGAACTGGACCAAGGAAGGGGCTGTGCAGGAAATGTGTGGAGGCCGCGGCCGAGGCAGGTGCATCTGGGGGTGGGTTTTGAAGAACCTCCTAAGCTAAGTTAAAGAGTTTGGATTTCCAGTCTGTTAGCAGTAGGCAGCCATTGAAGGTATTGGCCAGAGGACAGCCTAGGCCACACAAAGAATGCTTGAGATAACTCCCCCACCCCACGCCAGAGCGGGGTCTGAGAGGCTCGAGGACAGCACGGGGAGCTCCTAGAAGTGAGAGACCCTGCACTGCAGTCAGGAAGCTCTGCGGGGGTTCAGGCTGGTGGCGGAGGACCTGGACAGGAACCAGTGGGTGTGAAGGAAAGGAGGACAGAGACTCACAGTGGCTGGAGAAGTGGCAAGAACCTGCGAGCAGGTGGCCGGTGGGGAAAGGGGAGGGGAAGGGCGGAGAGGACAGGCCGGAAGTGCCGTAAAGATGACCTAGATGATGGGGGGACCAGAGCTCTCCAGAGAAAAGCAGGGGAGCTGGGGGGGGGGGCGCGTGTGTAAGCTGGGAAGGAAATCTGCAGATGAGCTCACGGGAGGAGACGGGGAGGCCGTCTTTGACCTTCACTCTGCTCTTGTCAAACGCAAACGTCCTCTGTTCTCCCCTGTGTACAGTGGCTCCACATGATCTTGCTTTGGGCCAAGAGAGGTGTCTGTGTCCCCTTGGGCAGAGGAACATGGCACCCCAAGTGCCCATTGCAGCATTGCACCCCTGACTTAACCGCATTTACGAGGGCACCTGTTCCAGCCTACTTCCTGGTTCTTCCTGGGGCTACCCACCCTACTATCCTCCGGACCTGCTCAGAATCCACATGGCCGCCTGGCTACCCAGCTACCTGCTACCTTTTCTTTATATCATTTAGATCCCCACCTGCAGAAGCAGCGCTTAGGCATTTGAAGAGAACCACCAGCTCGCTGCAGTTCCTCCTGCATTTACATTCTCCTTGGCCCGTGTTTACCACCCTCGTGTGCTGGTCTCACGATTCTTCACCTTGACTTCCAAAGTTTGCACTTGTGGCTTTTTATATATTGCAGCTGAAGGTATCCGACTGCCTTTCTCCTTGTCTCCTCTGCCTCTATTTCTTCCTCTGGCCAATTTGTGTCACTGCGTGGCAAGTTTCCAAATGCTTAGCTGTATTCATTTTCTCCACGATCATCCTTCCCCTGGATAGATAGTGATTATTTGGCCTAAAGCCCTATAATTACACCACGGCTCATCTTTCTCTCACCCAAACTGAGTTCTCATCTCCCACCACAAGTCCTAGAGCCTGGCAACATCCCTCTTTATTTCACCTCCCCACCGCGGAGTCTGGCTGTTCACACACCACTGGTTTCTGGGGAACCCAGCAGTGGCCTGCGTTCTCTGGGACCTGCCTGGGTCACACTTAGTGGGCAGGAGGCCAAGGCAGGATCCTCTTCTTAATCCACCGGCCGCACCAGGTGGGCCCTGCAGGAGACGCTCGGTCTTCCGCGAGGACGAGACCTCCTCTTTCTGACTTATCTGTTTTCCCCTGTAGGTTGCTGGGGAGGATTGGAAGCTGTAGTACTTTTTGAAGTCTTTTCGGCCCCTCAGATAGGCCCAACCAAACATCTGCAGGAGTGTGCAGCCCACCCTCCTCAGACATTGGGTCCACCTTGTGGAAATCCTGTTCCTCCAAACGGGGTGGCGCTCTCCTGGGCATGGGGAGGCGCCTGTCACCCCTCCCCAGTTCCCACTCCCCTCCAATATGGGCGATACCCTCCTCCGGGCCTTCTGGCCTTAGGTATCTGGGATGTTATCTGGAGTCACATGTGTGATCCTCAGGCCAAGACATCTGTGTCTGGCCACCTTGATTTTGATACAGGAGGCATCACGGTATCTGAGCATGAGGGGGATGGGGTCATCACAGGGCTGTGGTCTACACCTGTGGGGGACAGAATTCAGAAAGCCAAGGAGTGGCTTTCTTGCGTTTCTCTAACATGGGATGTCAGAGAAAAGAAACCTAAAGGTCTCACTCCTCAAGATGGGTGCCTGGGCGAGGAGCAAGGGCATCTGCTGGGAGCTTGTTGGAAATGCAGAGTCTCAGGCCACATGTCCGGCGCTCTCTGCGCAGGTCATGTGGTGCGCACTCCTGTTCTTCACACGCCGTGTGGCCTTGGCCTCCTGGGGACCCTGGTGCCCCCCCACGCCTGGCCCCTCTCGCTGAGGCCTCTGGGGCTTCTCATACCTCTGTACCCCATCGGGGGACACCCAGCACTGTCGCCTCCTCCCCGCAGCTCCTGTCTCCAGACTGAGAAACACAGCAGAAGCTGCAGTTGGCTTGACCAACCAGCTGGGGTCACCGCCCTCCACAGTGTCCCCCGGCCCATGTCTGAGAGTCTATGGCTATCAGACTCCTGGGACCTTACAGTGCTTCTGTTCAAAAGTGCTGCGAATCTAAGGGTTTATTTATTTTTTACAGACACATCCAAATGTATTCTTGCTTTGCATGCAGCAGTAACACTCCCTCCCAGTGTGGAAGTGGGCAGGAGTGCCTGCCCGGCCCACTCGACATCCTCCTCTGTGTCGCAGGGCAGCCATGAGGCACAGGGGTAGACATATGGCACCCACCTTGCTTAGGGCTCCAGGGACAGATGGCCCAGGCTCCGAGGGGATTTTCCCTCAGGTGGCAGAAACAGTTGGAATTCACATAAACTCTGCGCTCAAGTTCCCCAAGTGTGGAACGTGGACGTGGAAGTCCACGTGCTCAGGGCCTCGCCGGTGCAAACACCCACCCACACAACAAATCCCTGGGTGTCATCCTCAGTCCTTGGGCACAGGCTGCGAGTCAGACCTTTCCAGGTTCTAGGACCTAACCCCCAAGAAGAACTATTAGTGGCTTAGAGAAAAGATGCCGGAGATTTAAACACAGAACTCCAGTAGAGAATGGAGCCTCTGACAGAGGCATTGCTGTGGTTGGATAGACGCCTGGGAGCAAATAAAAGTGCACTGAAAGCGCCCATGATGGCTGCTTCAGAGTCAGGGCTGGGGAGCCTTGGGGCACAGCAGGGCCCCTGGGGCTGCAGCGGGTGGGGGCAAGTCCTGTCACGGGCAAGGAGCCTCAACTCGCTCTGCCCTTGGAGCCTGCATCAGACAGGCTCCACGCGGGCAGCGGCTGTCTCCTGTGGGCTTTGCTCAGTGCCACAAAGACAGTCACTGAGCTGCTGTCTCCAGGGGAGGGGAGAGCACAGGTCCAGTCCTACGTGCTGGCTTGGCGGGCAGCAGACACTCGGTGCTGAGCTGGGCACTCAGGCAGGCTTCGTCCTCCAAGGTCCAGGCTGAAAGACTGAAAGGGGGCTCAGGGGAGGAGAGAAGGAGGAGGAGAGGATGCTGGCCAGCACCTGAGCTCTAGTTGGGGACCAGTTCAGACCCCAGGGACCTCACTCCTAACATGTCTCTGGGAGGCCAGCCCTGTCTGCCCATCTGGAATGGCCGAGGGGACCCGGCTGGGATCTGCCCTCATCCCTCTGCACACCTGGTCCCCGACCTCAGGCAGCGTCACAGCACTGGGTGGCAATGTGGCATAGCGCCCAGGCCTCCAGTAGCAGGCAGACCACTGGAGCCAGGGACCTGGGCAAGGTCTTTATCAAAGCCTCGGTTTCCTCCCTTGAAAGTGGAAATGATAACACAGGAACTACTTGGCAGGGCTGCCATACGCATTAACACATTAGTGCCGTGAGCCTGGCAGAGTCAGAAGGACTGTAAAGACATTTACACATCCAATTCACAATAACCAGGTGCTGCTGCGACTCCCCTGCTACAGGTGAGGAGAGGGGTCACAGAAGTTAAGAGATATGCCTGAGGCCACATGGGCAGTAGATGTTAGAACCTGGAGTCACACCCAGTGAGTCCGGCTTCGGAGTCTATGCTCAGCTTACTACACAAATGAGTCTCTTTACGACGCACATCCAGTTCTTAACAAAACACCTGGAGCATAATAAAAGCTCAATAAATTGTAGCTGTGGTTCTCAGTTGCAGGGAAGTGGACACCAGCCAACCAGCTGGGGTCACCACCCTCCACGGTGTTTCCTGGTCCCTCTGAAATCTGAAGCCTATCAGACTCCTGCAACCTGTGGTCTGGGGCCCGGCATCCTGGTCTCCCGGAACACTGGCCAGATGTGTAACACGATGACATCACATTTGCTGAGCACCCACCCTGCGCACCGGTCCCTCCTCCCCACCTTGGGAGAAGCTAAGAAGTGCAGGGTCTCAGCAAAGAGAAACCGCCTCACCACCAGCAAGTGACTGGTGTAGAGAGGGAGATGCATCTGCCAGGCAGGGTAACGTGCCCTGGCATAACTTCCAAACGAAAAGGAGATTATTCCATTTCATTAGTTACCTTATGTGGTGCTTACACAACTCCGCAGTTCTTCACTTTCCATTCCAGAACATTTCCAGTAATTATCTTCCATGAGTCGTACTTCCAGCTAAAGGGAGGAGAGAAGAGGATGCAGACGCTCACCGAGACCTCGAGGGAATGAGAGGGAGAATGAGAACCTCAGATAGCGGGGATGGATGTCAGGGCCGGCCGAGTCAATAATGGTCACAAAATGTTATAATCCAAGAAAACAATCATCACAAAGAAAAACAATCATGGAGCAGTGGCGACCTAAAACGCATCTCTACGCTGTTAAGAAAAAAGAGGAAGCCTGGTGTGGTGGCGCACACTTGTAATCCCAGTACTTGGGAGGCTGAGACCGGAGGATCAGGGTTTGCCACCAGCCTCAGCTACTTAGACTGTCCGCAACTTAGTGAGACCCTGTTCCAAAATAAAGAATAAAAAATAGGGCTGGGGGTGTAGCCTGGAAGTAGAATGCCCCTGGGTTCGATCCCCAGTACCGCAAAAAAATAAATAAATAAAAATTAAGAAAAGAAAAAAGAGATGTGAGCCAGGTGTGGTGGTGTATGCTTGTAATCCCAGTACTTGGGAGGCTGAGACAGGAGGATCACAGGTTCAAGGCCAACCTCAGCAACTTAGTGAGGCCCTGCACAACTTAGTAAGACACTGTTTCAATTTTTTAAAAAAAAAGGATAAAATTGGGCTGGGGGTGTAACTCAGAAGTAGAATGCCCCTGAGTTCCATCCCCAGTACCAAAAAAAAAGAGATGTGGACAATCCCCCTGGAACCCAACCCTGGTCTGGCAATGGCTTGCAGTCACCTCATTTGTGTGGAGAGGGCTCCCTGGGGATAAGAGCTGGACTACAAGTGAATCGAGGTTCTTGGTTCTGGTCCAAACCAAGGCTATGTCCCCCCAAGTCTCATGCGTGAAAGGCGTGGCCTCCAGGGCAGCAGTGTTCAAAGGTGGGGCCTTCGGGAAGCGATTGGACCGAGAGAGCTCTGAGCTCATCCGTGGATTAACCCATTGATGGGCTGATAATGTAATGGGCTGTTGACAGGTGGTGGGAGCTTAGGAGGTGGGACCAGCTGGAGGGAGTAGGTCCTTGGGAGGTGTGCGCTTGGTGACTGTATCTTGCCCCGCCCCCACCCCTCCCTCCCTCCCTCTCTTTGCTTCCTGTCACAAGATGAGCAGCTTCCCTCCACCACACCCTCTCCCATGATGCTCTGCCTCATCATAGGCCCAGAAACATCAGAGCCAAGTGACCGAGGACTGAAAACTCTCAACTCATGGGCTAAAATAAATCTTCCCTCCTTTAAGTTAATTTTCTCAGGTATGTCGTCACAGCGATGGAAAGTTGACTGACACACCAGGTGCACCATTTTCCCCAGTGCGCAGCCCATGTCAGGTCCTGGTCACAGCTGAGCAGGAAGCATTCCAGGGTCCCAGGTGCCCAGGTAAGCTCCAGAAAGGGAAGGGCATGCACTCCAGGGCACATCCCCTTTGCTCTACCGACCCCTTCCCCATCCGGAGGGTTGCAGTTAGACTTGGGCACCTCTTGGGGTATGTGACCTTTAGTCTCCTCAGCCCAGAGCTCAGATGTCTTATGCCAACCCAAGCGTGAGCTTTTGGGGTCTCAAATGGAAGACCTCCACCTCTCCCTTCATGGAGATGTGTTGGAAAGGACAGGAGACTCGTGGTCCCAGACCTGCTCCTTATAAACCAGGGGTCCCTGGTGACTGACCTCCCTAGGCCCGTTCCTGCACACGAACCTTACCATGCTGTCAGTAGGACTCAGAGGATCTAAAGTGCTCAGCACACAGGAGACGGGGAGAGGAACGTGGTTAAGTGGGATGGCCCTGGGGCTGTGGGAATAATCTCAGAACCCCAAGTCCATCCCAAGAATAACACCTACCCAAAGGACTGGCTGAAGAGCTGAATAGGAAATGACGTGCAAGGGCTCCTGACACGCAGGAGGCGCTCAGGAACCACTGGTTCCTGAGGTGACTGGTCCCAGGTGCCCCCTGGGCCCGATCCCTGCAGCACATCCTTCGCTAAATTATACCTTTCAATGATCGCAATCACCAATGGAGTAAGTTTGCACCCATATTACAGATGGGGAAAGCAAGGCCAAGCATCACACAGGAGTCTGTCTGAATCCCGATACTTCTTCCCACTGCACTTGGCACCGCCCAGCTGGTTTTCCTGAAGACTTGGAGGCTAATTCATTTGAAACACTCGTACCTGCTCACAGCAGGACACCTGCTCACAGCGCCGTGTCAGATGAGCCGTTTAAACATTTAAACCAGAGACCGTGGGCCACCCGCTTTGCCAGCAGATACACACGCGCCCATCCGCGTGGACTCGGCTCATCAAAAAATTTGTCCCCAGGAAAAATGGAGCTTGCTAATAAGCTAATCCACTATACCTAGCAAGAAATAACAGCAAATTTAGAGGCACGTCATAAAGAGAGCCACACCCAGGTGCCTTGTGGACCGAAGCCTCAGGTAGCGACACAGGGTGTGACAACCACCTGGAACCTTCGCATCCCAACAATGATGGAAAATAAACCCTTGTTTTGAGCCGGGCGTGGTGGCGCACACTTGTAATCCCAGTACTTGGGAGGTGGAGACCGGAGGATCCGGGTTCGCAGCCAGCCTCAGCTACTTAGTGAGGCCCTCGTAACTTCATGAGACCCGGTTTCAAAATAAAGTATAAAAAATAGGACCAGGGGTGTAGCTCAGAGGTAGAACGCCCCTGGGTTCAATCCCCGGTACTGCAAAAATAAATAAATAAATAAATAAACCCTTGTTTTCACAAGTTGTGTGCTGCCTACTATACACTAAGTCTGCATCGAATGTTCTGGAATTCTCTGATAAATTTTTTAAAAACCACAAGGAATTCTGGCTCTGCTTGGAAGAGGTAGGTTCTGGCTCCCACCTGTCAACAGGAGCATCCTGGAGGCCTCATCCTGCACTGGTGGTGTGGGGGCGGACTCCTCCAGGCGCGCTCGTACACACACACAAACACACACACACACACACACACACACACACACACACACACACACAGAATTAAATCAGTTATTTGCCGAAGAACTGACTTAACCCAAATACCTTCTGAAGACTCAGGAAGCTTCCAGTGCTTAAAACAGAAGTAGAACTTGAGCCTGCAAATTCATCATGCTGCTTTCGGCAGTGCATGCAGGGGAGGTGGGCGACTGGGGGGCTCAGTCAGGGGTTGGGGGGCAAAACGGAAC
>PVJS01008878.1:0-51929 GCA_004027185.1 Glis glis | reverse complement strand
CAGGGAGAGAGAGAGAGAGAGAGAGAGAGCAAGCGAGCTGAGGCTGGCCGGGATCCTCTGGTCTCTGCCTCCCAAAGTACTGGGATTACAAGCATGTGCCACCATGCCCGGCCCAGCTATTTTAATCCCTGAAAATACTCAGTGATGAACAATAAATGAGATTCTGAGCTCAAACAAAGATGTTACATGGAGTATCCAAAAAGTTACAAAACAAAATTTGTATTTAATCAGTCAATGGCCTGATCTTATTTCAGTGTGATAAACGAAAACCTAGGACTCTGGATCATTCCAAATGACTTCACAAATATATAAGTAGAACAAATTTTTGCCCCACACTTATTTTTAATTGGGTTTCTCACTTTATTTTTATTTGGGTTTTTGTCTTTTTATTTTTATTGGTACATTATAATTATACATAGTAGTGCGATTCATTGTAATACATTTATACATGCACAAAGCATAATTTGATTTATTTCATGCCACCATATTCCCCCTTTTCCTCCCTTCCACCCTCTACGGTTCTTATTCTTCTAATCTATTGGTCTCTTCTATTTTTCACAAGATCCCTTTTCTTTCAAGTTTTCTCTCTAGCTTCTACATATGAGAGAAAACATATGACCCTTGACTTTCTGAGTCTGGCTTATCTCACTTAGCATGATATTCCCCAGTTCCATCTATTTTCCTGCAAATGGCATATTTCGTTCTTTTTTATTTGCCCCAAATTTAAATATGGAAAGTAGGTAGAGGCATGTAGACTTAGATTAAGAAATATATATTTTTAAAAAGTATAAAACAGTATTAATTTATCATTTAAAACTAATAAATATAACTAAAAAGCAAATATAGCAAGTATAGGTCTCCCATCCATTCATTTACCCTTTCAACAAATATTTATTGAGCACCTGCTAAGATGCAAGCTTTGATCTAGGCTTTAGGAATATAGCTATGAACAAAAAGGCAAAATTCCTACACTTATTTACCTTATATGCTAGAGAGGGATGACAGATACTAAATAAGTAAATACTAAATTAGCAAGTAGAATAAATAAGTGGTTAATGAGTTAAATATACGATGTGAGATGGTGATATGTTCAAAGACAAAAATAAACAGTGAGCAAGGGATGGGAATTGCAGTTATAATGAATACAATGGCCAGGAAGACGTTTTCTGAAATGATAACATATGAATATAAGTCTGAAGGCATGTGGGAACCGCTTTGTAAGTGCCCAGAAGTGCTGTGTTTTATTTGAATCACAGCCAGAGTAGTTGGGGCTGAGTGAGCAGGAGAGAGAAGACTAAGGAAGAGGTCCAAAGGTCACAGGATGTGCAGTGAATTGAACTACGTTGCTGGGGTCTCATAAGACATGGCAACAGCAAATCTCAGCACACAGCCTCTTAGTGGAGCAGAAGCTGGCCCTTTGAAGGCAGAGATGTCATGGAAGAGGCAGAAAACAGCACCAAGCTCCAACTTGGCAACATCTAGGTATCTTTCTGCACTACCCAGCCTCAGACCCCCTTTCCCCTTGCGTTCTTACATGCAGCGACAATGAGAATATATCAAAGTAAACATAGCCTTAAATATCACCAACGCATCAAAGTGCAGTCCACAGACCAACAAAGGTACCAGGCTACCATTTGAAATCCACTCCCCTAGACCTGACAGCACACTGCCCAGCAGGCAGGAGTTGCCAACAAGGCCAGGAGGTGCCAGCAGAGGCAGATGGTATCTGCTGGAAGCCCACCTCCCTGCGACTGGGCAGCCAGCACTGAACACGAAAAGGTGAAGGAAAAGGCAACTCAAAGCTTACAAATTAAAACCGGATTTCTGGCTGAGCTCTTTGCCTTTCCATCCTCTGATTTAATGCCTGACTGGTTGGAGTCTTACTTTCAATGATTACCTGGAAGAGAAATCTGTGCTGGAAACCTCCCTGCAGAGTCCGATAACACTGCCAGCGAGACCTTAGGAGGCCTGCTTCCCCCAAGGAAAGTATCCGTCTTAGTGTTAGTGACCTGGTGCCTGGATTGCTCCCTGTTGAGCACTAGAAGCCTTATACTTTAAGTAATTAATCAGGAAGTTCCTAATGATATGTAGCTTCCCATCTCCCAGAGACAACCAAAGATAAAAATATTGTTGAAACATTAAACACATTGCTATGTCATTGTTTTCTCTCTGGGTAGTGATGGGGATTTAGGAAAAGCATCCTGTTGGCAATTTTGGCATTCATCTGAAAAACAAAAACAAAAAGCTAAAATGTTGGCAACGTTTCAGCTCAGAAAACTGCCTACTATTGTACAGCATTAAATAACACAGAGGAGGAACCGGGAATGATGTCACAAGATGGTGAAATGTTACCATTATCTTACGCCTATTCTTCCAACGTCATTCTAGTGTGAGATTTTTCCTACTTGTTTGGGTAGGGTAGTCATCTCCTGAGATATATTCAGAGGTTACTAGCTTAAATACTGGTAGATGAGATGGAGAACTAGGGGGGGATAATCATGAAGGCTACTGTAAACTGGTTGTGTTTTTTTTAATTATCTTGAACCAAATGAAGTGTTTGCTTTAAGTTCAGAAATTCCCTGCGATAATTATCTTAGTGAAAAACTTAATAAAAGCTACCATAACATGATCAGAAGCCTTGCTAAGCAAGTAAATTACTTATTGGTAAGTAATTACTTTCCTACTTCGGCAGCTCCAAGGTAAAATACACTGAACACAAAAGAAAATGGACAGCAGCTCCAAGTCTTCCCTTCAATGTGAATTTTAGTGCAAATTTTGCAGTTCGTCCCAATTTAGAATCCACAGATGTCAAAGTAGCCCCTAAGTTTGGGGGAATAAAAGATAATACTGCCAGTTTTCTTAACTACGTAACAATTGTACCCAATCTCATGTTAATTCAAAAAAAGCCCCACGGTCTTAGAAAAATTGCTATTGTGGCAATTTTTAGCAATTTTTAGGGTTTTAAAAAAAACAGCAATGCTAGCAAAGAGAAACCGAAACTCTCAAACTTATGATTTCCCTCTAAAAAGAAATGTCCCTTTTGTTAAAAGAGAAAAAGAAGCTTTTTAAACCTCATGTTTTAAAAAAGAAAATACAACTGCACAAACTTATAAAATTAAACTTGAATTCTGAAACAGCAAACAGCATGCATAACAAATACATCAGATTTGTAAAATAGGGAAAACAAAACTGAATTCCATTAGGAATGAATTCAATTATTTTAGACCAAATTCTCTATTTAGCAAATTCTCTACTAAGCATAAAATTTGTGCGTTATAAGTAAAGGCTTTCCCAAAGACTAAACAAAAATACCTGTGAGTTAAAGAGACACTCTCCCTCAAAAAATAAAAATAGCCATGGAAACTCTGGTATCTAATAAACCAATCTGTTTTAAACCCTATGTCAAACTTCATTGATTTTGCAAATACATGATTTTATAAGGTTATATATGATTTTATATATATGATTTTATATATATAACCTTATATATTTTATAAGGTTATATATATGATTTTATAAGGTTTCTATTATTTTGTTTTGTTTGTTGTTGTTCTTTTCCTTTCTTTTATAGAAAAACTTAAAGATGGTAGCACACGTATTTCTGGGGAACTAGAATGTCCAGGAGGGTGCAGGGCGACCTTGGTGACAAAGACCAGTTTCACTTTGGTGCTTCTGTTTCTAAGAACTTCATTCCTATCATATAGCATGATGCTCAGAGGATGCTAGCTATACAGCAAATAGCCCTAAGAGGCAGTACAGCTATAGCTGGGGGACCAGAGCCTGCTGGAACCATGGTGCCAGCAGGCCAGGCCCCAGCGCCTTTCCTCCCTTGCAGTCCTGAGATCCTACCGTTCTCACTCTGCTAGGATGAAAGGGCTGACTCCTGCAGAACAAGAACATACCTGTCATTCCTCAAACACTGCACTCAGTGCATTGCTCTGCACTAGGGGACCACCCCGAAAGAGTTCGCAGATGCTCTCTCTTCTGTGGAGGTGGAAGCAGTTTGTGAAGACTAACCAGTTCCCAGGAGGCAGGAAGAAGACAAACCAAGTGATCTCCAATCTGAAGACAGGGGAACTAATGTAGAGCACCCCTTCACAGGGGCTAGGGCAGGGACGGGATGTGTTTCACATGGCACAGGTCTCTATGCTTCTAGAGGGAAGCTACTTCCGTTAGAAATTTTGACACTAAATATACATGCAATATCATTTCCTCACTCCATTATTTCCAGAGTTGATGTCTCTACAATCATAAACATATACTAAAAGATGGAAAATAAAAAAGATAAAATTAGAAAAAGAAAAACCAAAATAACATTTCTTGTGTAACCGTATGTGCTTTCCCAACCAACGCCCATTTTACATGGTTGAGTCTCGTTTTACATTAGCTTCTTGGTTGGTAGTAACACCCACTAGGATGATATAGTATTTACTATTACTCCATACACTAAATGGAAATAAGTCTTGTAATGTTTCCTGAGCATTTCTTTAATTAATAGCACCTGAAATTGTGCACAGACTTTTGAACTCCATGATTAACTTGACTTCAAGACCTGAAATCTGCTTGTGCTTTGGAGACGTCAGTGTGATTGAAAGAGGCTCGCTAATCTACAAGTTCCCAAGCATTGCTTGTAGAAGAAAGATATCATTATATGAATAATTTTTAAATATATTTAGCAATTATGAATTCAAAATTCATTTTTAAATGTCACTAAATTCTTAGTGACTCTTTGTCATTATATGTATTTTTCTCGAGCAGTACATTCTAAATATATAATCATTCTCATGTGTTAACTATGAGAGAAGTTGGTAAATTTGCCTTCCCAGCATCCTTTCTCCCTTTTCTGGCTACACAAATCATAACTTCCTATGATCCTCATTGAAAAGCTTTTCCATGTTTTGAGTATGGTTAAGTACATCCCTTCTCACTGGTTGGGTTGGGCATGTAACACAGGCATAGCCAATCAGAGAATTCTATACAGACAGCCTGTAGGTGATTGGTGCAATGAAAGGCACGTGACCCAAAACAGACCAATCAATCTCTTTCCTAAGATTGATATGGGGATACTGAAAGAGTTCAAGTTTCTTTCCTCCTTGAGGACCACCAGTTGTAAGCAATATGTGGGTTTTGTAGTTGTTTTGTTTTGTTTTCTAGCTTCATAATGTCTGATGATGATGCCAGTACAGATGGTAGACAAGCAAAGCAAAAGGGGAGTGAGAGACACTTACTTCAAAGACACCATTTAATCCCCTGATCCTAAATCAGTTTCCATTTAAAGTTATGTGGGCCAATAAACTCATTTTTTTCTGTAATGGAAATTTTGCTTAGTAGTAGATGTAGACAAAATTTTGTTGCTGAAAATTTTTGCTAACTACAAAAATCGATGGCCACTGCGCTACAGCATTTTCAGACTGTTACCTGTTTTCTTCTTTCTAAACTCCTCTTTCCTTGGTTGTCATAATGTGACACTCTTCTATATCTTTCCTTAACCCTGTTTTGTCTCTGCAGTTGTGCCTTGAATGCAGATGCTTTATGTTCCTGTTCTCAGCTGCATATGTCATTCTACAGTTTCTCATCCAGCTTCATTGACCTTATCTCTAGTAGACATGATGAATCGGTCCTCAGCATCAATTCCACTCTCCATCCAGAGCCCACCTGTACTGTAGACTCTAGGAAGGTAAAATTCCCAGAGTACCTTGCAACAGGGTTCTGAATATTTGTTAGGTCCCCAAATCTGATGTGCTCCAGTAAGATATTTGGAAAACAGAAGTGAAGCAGGGACTATTTTCCCATTGCCTTGGTTACTCTGTTGCAAACAGGGATGTGGAAATGTTGAGCTTTTGGCCACAGCAGCCTTGTGAAGAGTCCCTGACACCACAGTGTTGGGACAGTTGTGGTAGCCATGGTGGTGCAGCCTCCTGTTCCCAAGATTGCAGTCACACTGTGTATTCTTAAATGCTAAAGGTTCAGTGGCAGCCTGCTGGGACTATACTCTTGAGGCTAATTAGACAGTCTTGTTCTGAGGATCATTCTGGGAAGCCTATTTCTCCAGCCCTCCCAGTACTTTTGTAATTCTTCTGTAAAAACTATAGGCGTTTGCCACCCAATTTCTCCAGAACTCTACTCCCCACTATTGACAAAAGGATAAAATCAAAAGCTCTTTTTTTCATAATCCATGAGGTCATGCTTTATGGGGCCACTACTTCCCAGGGTAGCCTTGGCTCCTGCCAGTTCCCTCTATACCTTTACACAATGGCAATCCAGTTCACGCTTGTGCCTCTGTCACTGGCACATAGTTCTATTTTCCTGGACCTCCATCTCCTTTTTGATCCTCTGGTAAATGTCTGTGCCGCCTTCACAGACTCCTCCAGAAAGATTAGGTATCTGTTTGCAGGCACCATAGGGCTTTATATTGAACACCTTTAGAATTATTATCTTCATGTATTTTAATTTTTGTTTTCATGCTTATCTTTCTACAATAATTGAAGTTCACTGAGGGCATGTGTAGTCAATTTTTCTTGTTTTCTCCTGAGCCTATTATAGTATAAGAAACTTAAACAAACAGAATGGGAATTAAACCCTCCCACAATTTATTAAATGTTGCAGAGGTTTAATTTCATTTTGCTTCAGTTTCATCTCCTGGGAGAGATGATAAGATCTGAAATAAGATATTTCTGCTTTGAAAAGACAGTACATACACATGAAAATTTTATCAGTCTCACTTCTTACATAGCTTCAAGAAGGCTCCCCAACACTACACATCTCTATAAAGTCATGTAAATCCAAGGAAACTTCAACTGTGTTCTTAAATTTACATAACCTCATTTCTGCCAATAGCTCATTCTGCCTTTCTATTCTCTCCATCAAATTCATGGAGAGGAGACAGTCTACTTTGACAATTTTTCTCTTGTTATCAATGCTTTCTATTTTGTGTACTTACAAAACTTACAGAATTCTCTTCTAAACCTGATTTAAATAGAAGTATCTCATGTTTGTTATCTGGGAATAAGGTGGGCACAGGAAAATGTTAATAAACAATAAAAATGAACTTAATACATCCACCAGACACCATTTTAGTAATACTACTCTTCTCAATACTTGAAAAATTAAAGCTTCCTTCTTAGGGAAAAAGTACAAACCAGAAAGTATGAAGTAGTGATGTTAGCATGGAAAAAAGTAGTGATGCCATCAGGGAAAAAATTACAAACCAGAAAGTATACAATAGTGATCTCCCGCATGATGATGGTGTCCTATGGATATTCTAACCATGGTGCATGCCCTGTCAGGAACTGAATAGAAGACAGCAGCCCCCACTGGTCCTTAGTACTATTAGAGGGGAGAAAATACCACATTCCAAATAAAAGTTGGACTTAAAAAAGAAAAAGACATTTAAACCTCAAAAACATCAAGGAAGCAAGAAAGCCTTTAAAGTGGGTTTCTAAGCCCCAGGGATCCTCAGATCCAGTCAATACTTAAACATCACTCCTCTGGTGAAGTTATTAGTGTAGGATGTTTCAGTCAGCATTTCCACTGCTGTGATCCAAAATCTCTGACACACATACATAAAACTTAGAGGAAGTAAGATTTATTTCTCAAGATTCTAACAATTTTAGTCCATGTTAGACCAGCTTCCAAGCAGGAGCCAGGGCTGCAGGTCCACAGGGCATAATGGCAGGGAGCAGAGATGAGAAGGACAGAGCTTACTATCAGCTTCTGGTAGCAGGGGAAAGAAAAGCAAGATGCTATAGCAGCTGGCCTGGGAAAACACTGTCCCTGGCCATGCCCCCAGGGGCCCTTCTACAGCAACTATGCCCCACCCCCAACATGGCTGCCTTGTCTACCGCATGAGGTCTGGAGGAATTCTAAATCCAACCAGGACACAAGATCTGTATTCTCCCTCTCCCTCACACCTTCCTCAGACCCATCTCTTGTATGTCAATATTGGCTCAACATTTATACAAAAAAAAAAAAAGATACTTGCCCCCGGATTTTAATTTCTGAGGTAGGCTAACTGGAATTCCTTGACCATGACTGATGGAAGGAGAGCTGCCGAGTGATTCAGCCCTTTACAGCAGTTTCTATGACTCATCTGGTGACCATGCCTGGAACTGGCAGAATTTAGCATTAACCCTTTTAATCTCAGTTGGAATGTTGCTTAGGGACATCTGACTCTAGTACATGCACAACAAGAACACCCAAAGCAAAGAAAAACAAGCAAATCAGAAAATCCTGAACATGCAGGGAGCTTTAGAGCAGAGATTAAGATTACTTTCAATGGGAACCAGTAGGAAGCTGTCCCTGTGAACTAAAAATGTGACTTATAAGTACATTTTCTATCTTTCTATAAGTTATACAATATCCAATAAATTAATTTGATCTATAGCTCTACTATTCCCCCAACTCTCAGGCAAATCAGAATTGCAAATTCTGACTCAATATTGCCCAGAATCCTTCACTAGTATTATTATATACTGAAGTGAAGGGAACAGAAAGATAATTTCTCTTTCCTGTTGAAATGCTTGATAGGGGTATTGTGAGCCTCAAGTTGCCAGCTGCAGTGTTTTCTTGCCTCATTAACCTATCTGCAGTCAATGACAATGAGAACAATACAGTGGGAAAAGCACAGATATGAGCATTGGTAGGCCCCTGAAGTCTCATATGCATGACGGTTTCTCCAGCTCTTCCTCTGATTCCAGAACTCACCCTTTTTCCAGATAACTCTTTCTTACTTGGGACAACTTAGTTAAGTTTCTGCCACTTGCAACTGAAAATGTCCTAACTAACAGATCATATTCTGGATGATCAAGAAGACCTAAAGGATTAAGTAATTGTACAAGTAACATACTTAATAATTGGTAAATACAGCACACCTAGGTCTTTAAAAAGTCCAATATATTTTCCACTATACCACAGCTAGTTATCTTAAAAAGCAAGCCCAGGAGTAGAGGGTTCTAGGAAGATGGCAGAATAGAAAGAACCAAGGATCTGTCTCCCCATCCAGATATAATAGTTGCATGGCATAATCTGTCTGATGCAACTATTTTGGAAACCTGGAGTCTATTGAAGGTTTGGAACTTCCAAGGAAATTTACAGTAAATTTTAGTTAATTTCTGCTCTTTGTTCAGTAGTAGCTATGTATCCTTGATGCCCTGTCCATGGTAGACAGCTGTGCACATATGTCTGGAACAGCTTGCATATAGCTTAGGAAGCCAAAGTGGGTAAAAGGTACCCTATACTCCAAATATTGAGGATCTCTGCTCTGGTTGCTAATTGTTGCTTCTGATCACAGAGATGAGACCAAAATGTACGTGGACATTGTTTTTGTACTTATTCACATTTTTACAGTTCCTGCCCCTCTAGCCAAAATGATTGTCAGGGAATTTAAAGATCTGACCCCTTAGCAGGGCATGTTGGCACATGCCTGTGATCCCAGGACTTGGGAGGATGAGGCAGGAGGATTGAAGATTTGAGGACAGCCTCAGAATGTAGCAAGACTCTCAACAATCTAGTAAGATCCTGTTTCAAAATAAAATAGGCTGGGAACTTGGAGGTAGAATGCCCCTGGGTTCAATCCCCAGTACCACAATACATACATATATACATACATACATACATGCATATGTACATACATACATACATACATACATATATCTAATACCCCACAAACACATTTTTCAACCCTCATTCATTTTTCTTTTTCTTCTTTTGGGAGCCAGATATTAAAACTAGAACATTCCAATGCAAATGTATATGCAAGGAAAATTAGAAAGTGACCACACATGCCCAGTGAGAGGCACAGGTGAGACTCAGAAAAGATCTGAGAAGATTTTAAGTTTACACTTTAGACTAATCCTTGGTAGAGAAATCACCTACAGCAATTTTTTAAGAAAACAACAAAAAAGGCCAGGCATGGTGGTGCATGCCTGTAATCCCAGTACTTGGGAAGCTGAAATAGGATCAAGGGTATAAGGACAGCCTCAGCAATGCAGTGGGACTCTTGGTAAACTTGTGAGACCCTGTTTATAAACAAAAAAATAAAAATAAAAAAAATAAAAAGGGCTGGAGTAGCTAGGAGGTAGAATGCCCCTTGATTCAATCCCCAGCACCAAAAAACAAAAAACCCAAACCCCAAGGAAAACATGATTTCCACTGTTACTACCATAATCACTATTATTAGATTCAAATCTCTGGTTAACAAAAACAACAACAACAAAATCACAGGCATAGAAAGAAACATAAAAGTATAGCCCATTCAAAAGAAAAAATAAATCAACAGAAATGGTTCCTGGAAAAAAATCTATCAGCAGATCTACTAAACAAAGTATTTAAAATAACTGTTTTAAAGATATTCAATAAACTATAGGAAGACATGAAAAAGTCAAGAAAATAATGTATGAACAAAATGAGAGTATTAATAAAGAGAAAGAAAACCTAAAAAGAAACCAGAAAGAAATTCTAAATCTGAAATGAGCCATCATTTTTTGAAATAAAAAATTCCCTAGTGGAATTCAAAGGCATATTCGATCAGGTAGGAGAATGGATCAGATAATTTTAAGACAGGAAAATAGAAATTGTCAAGTCTAAGGAACAAGAAGATAGAAAATTGAAGAATGAAGATGAACAGAGAGCCTAGGGAACCTGTGAAACACCATTAATCACACTAACGTACTCACTGTGATAATCCTAGAAAGAGAGAAAAGAAAGAGAGAATATTAGATGGAATAATGGCTAAATCCTCTCCAAATGTGATAAAAGACATGAATAGAAGTGTCTAAGAAGCACAGTGAATTCCAAGTAACTGATCACAAAGAGACCCACAGTGAGACACTATAATCAAGCTTTCAAAAATCAAAGAGAAAATCTTGAAAGCAACAAGAGAGAAGTGGCTATTAGCATATAAGGGATTCCTCAATGAGATTATCAGCCGATTTAGCCTCAGAAACTTTAGAGGCTAGAAGACAGTGGACCAGTCTATTCAAAAATCTAAAAGAAAAAAAAAGTTATCCAAGAATTTTATATCCAGCAAAACTGTCCTTCAAAAGTAAGGGAGAAATTAAGATGTTCCAGGAGGAATCTGGGACAAGAAATAAAAACAGAGGGAGTTTGTATACATGAGACCTGCCTTTTACATATGCTCAAGAGAGTTCTGAAGGATGAAATGGAAATACATTAGACAATAACTACAAATTGTATGAAAGATCTCAGTAAATACATGGCAATTATAAATGTAGTTTTGTTACTTTCCATGACACAAGAGACTGCTATACTTTTTAAAAGGCAATTAGTCTAAAAACAAGTATACCTTTGGTTTATAATTCCACATTTTATTTTTACTTAAGAGATTAATACATTTTAAACAATTATTGGTTGTATTTGGGGGCATCTAACGTATAAGATGTAATCTGCAATATTAACCAGTGAAAAGGGTACAAAGGGAACTGTAAAGGATCAGATTTTTTTATATTGTTAAAGTTGGGCTGGTATTAATTCAAGTTGGGATGTTATGATTAATATTTTAAATGTGATACCAATGGTAATCACAAAGAAAAAGAGAGTTTGGCTGCATGGATTAAAAAAAAGATCCAATAATATGCTCTCTCCAACAGGCTTATTCTAAATCTGCCACAGATAGGATGAAAGTGAAAGGATGTGAAAAGATATGGCATGGCAACGGTAACCATAAGAAAGCAGGGGTGGCTATACTACTGTCAGACAAAACAGACATTAAATAAAAAAGGTTGCAAGAGACAAAATATACTACATATTTATAAAAGTTTTGATACAGAAAGAAGATATAGTAGTTTTAAACATTCATGTACATACGAATAGACTATAACAATATGAAACAAAAATTGACAGAATTGAAAGGAGAAAGAGACAGTTGTTCAATAATAGTTGGAGACTTCAATATCCCATTCTCAGTAATGGATAGAACATTCAGTCAGAAAATAAATAAGAAAATAAGGGCTTAAATATCACAGTAAGCCATTCAATCTAGCAGATATATGCCAAACACTCTACCCAACAACAGAATATACATCTTCTCATTGCACATGGGCATTTCTAAGACATGTTAGGCCACAAATTAAGTCATAAAATTATATATGATGGATTTTTATTTGACCTCAAAAAGGAAGGAGATTTTTCCATATTTCATGACATGAATGAAACCTAGGGACATTATGTTAAATGAAATAAAACAGTCACAGAAGACAGATGCTATGTGATTCCATTTATATGACATACTTGGAGTAGTCAAATTCATAAAAACAGAAAGTAGACTGGTGGTTGCCAGTTGCTGGGGGCAGGGAGGAATGGGGAGCTATTGCTTAATGGGTATAGAGTTCAATTTTATAAAATGAAAAAGGTTCTGAAGATAGGTGGTGGTGCTAGTTTGCACAACCCCATAAATGTATTTAATAACATTGAACTGTACACTTAAAAATTATCAAGATGTCAAATTTTATGTACATGAATGTTACCATGATATTTTAAATGGGAGAAAAAAACAAGCCTACCATCTGCCAAACTGCATTATGTGGTGAATGAGTTTTCAAGTCATATTTTAAAGCAGAACACTAAATTCATGGACCATAGAAGAAAATAATGATAGGTTGGAATTCATTAAAATTAAGAACTTCTATTCATTATTATCACTGGGTATGTAGCTTAGTGGTACAACATTTACTTAGTATATGTAAGTACTGCAAAACGAAAAAGAAAAAAGATGCCATTATTAAAGAAAAACAAGCCACAAGCTAGAAAAATATATTTTTTTAAATTTGTTATAAATTTTCACATATATCATAATACATAAAGAACAAACAAATCCCCATAAAATGAAAACTAAAAGGTTTGAATAATATTCTATAAAACAGGTTTCCAAAAGGCCAATAAGTACATGAAACGTTGTTCAATGTTATTCATCAGAAAAATAAAAATCAAAACTATAATGAGATGCTACCATTCAACAGATTGACTAAAATGAAAAGCAGTGTCAATATTTCACATGGACATAAAAACAGAGGAACTAGAACCTGTCATACACTACTGATGGGAATGAAAATGTGTCCCACTACTTTGGAAAACCCTTTGGCAGCATTCACTAGAGCTAAGCTATGTCTACTTATGACCCAGGATTCCTAATTCCTACCTTATGACCCAGGATTCCTAATAGCAACTAAAAAAAGAAATGAGTAGACGTGTCTATCAAAAATCATACCAAACATTTTTAAGTGAAAAATTAAAATGAAACAATTATTGAGTAGAGTAATATATCCATACAGTAGAATACTCTAACCACAGTTTTAAAAAAGAACAAACTATCATTTACCACAGGCAAAAATAAATATGAATCTCATAATCACATTACTTTGAGCATAAGAAGCCAGATATAACGCATGATCCCATTTCTATAAAGTTCAAGAATAGGTAAAAAGCCAAACTACAATGGTAGAAGTAAGAATGACATCAACCTCCGAATGGAGGAAAATTAACTGGAAAGCAACTAGAGGGAAATTTTTAAAAGATTATTTTATATCTTGATGTGGGTTCTGTTCACATAAGTATACACATAGGAATAAATTCATTGAGTTATACACAATATTTATGTAGTTTTCTGTCTTTTATATCTCATTTAAGAAAATGCCACAACATGTCCTAATTCTCCATGATTTATCATTTTAAAGGTTATCCTTCAAAACTCAAAAGAAGAGAAGGCCAAAAGGGAATGGAATTGAGATTATTTGAAATGGAGTAATACAACAGTGAAGTCCAGATTTCTGTAAACACGCTTGGCAACACAGAGTCTACAAAATATTTAAGTATTTCAGGGTTGTTTGGGGACAAGATGTGACAAACTGATGAGCAAAGGTGATTTACACACTGTTAAATCACCTTTTTTGATCCATAAAAATCACAACAAGCTGAATTATATGTTCCTGGAAAATAAAAAGCATCTCCATACAGCCGGGCATGGTGGCGCACGCTTGTAATCCCAGTACTTTGGGAGGTGGAGACCGGAGGATCCGGGTTCGCGGCCAGCCTCAGCTCGCTCTCTCTCTCTCTCTCTCTCTCCCTGTCTCTCTCTCTCTCTCTCTCTCTCTCTCTCTCTCTCTCTACCTAGTGAGGCCCTCTGCAACTTTGTGAGACCCGGTTTCAAAATAAAGCATTAAAAAATAGGGCCGGGGGTGTAGCGCGGAGGTAGGACACCCCTGGGTTCAATCCCCGGTACTGCCAAAAAAAAAAAAGCATCTCCTCCAGCCTTACAAACCCCCCTGTAAGAACTATGTACACTGGTGAATTCTGTCTTGAGAGTACTGTGTTATTACATTACTCTTTAATTTTATAAATATATCCACCTCTTCCAAAACACCCTCAAATAATTATATTTTCTCTTATTTTCAAATTATCTTAGAAAGTACCATAAATGACAGAGCATTAATAAAATAGCATATGCAGCAGGCTTATTGTTTCTAGCTAATCATTAAAGTACAATAAACATGACAAAAAGCATGTCTAGGCAAATATACACACTCACAAATATTATCTAATCTCTTCCCAAGGCTCCTGCATGCTGACCGTATCCATCCAAGTAGATTGTTACCCACTTCCAAAGGGAGCTAAAAGCAGCAAACATATGACTAAGAAAAACGGGCAAAGGTTAGCTTCCTGGAGAACGGTTCTTATGAAAAGTGTATGATTTTTGTCAATTTGTTTCAAAAAGTGACGGTTGCTGCTAGAGTAATCTGTTCTACGCTACTTTTTGGTGATGCAATCTAGTGGCTATTGTTAAATATAACATTTTATAACTGAAAGGTAACCTAGAAATAACCTAGTTCATCTCCCTCATTCAAAGAGTAAGAAAACTGTGGGCCAGAGAGCTTTAATTACTAGTCAAATATTTAGGGTATTACACCTAGGTGTCCTTACCAATGTAATTTAGAATCAGTCTGTGAGCTATAAAACCTAAAGGAAAAATTACTTATTTCACAAAGGAGATTTTAGTTTCTAAATTGTGAGGAACCCACCATTTCTAGTCCATCCCTATTGACGCATTGGCATGGTTCCAACTTTACATTCTGATACAATTGTTCTAAAAATCTCAAAAATAATGAAGGTCTAAACTAAAGAAAAGGCCCTGAAAATGGCAAGAAATGGACATTTTTAAAATATGAGTAATGGAGGAGGATGACTCCTGAGTTCCCTGGTGGATATTTGACATTCTTCAATCTCATTTCCTACCTACAGTCATTCATTTTTCTGAATCATTCCCCAGAATGATTGATACTACCTCCCTAAAGTACAGGTTTTACCCTCCAATACAATCCTCATTGCCTATCTTAATTGAGTTTCCTAGAAGCAGATACTGACTCATGGGAAGGTAATTTATAACACAGAGTTCCCAGGAAAAAACAAGGAGCAGGAAATGGAAGAATGAAAGGAAGGAGGCCAGGCGAGGGTGAAAAGTTAAGCTCGGTCCACAGAGGGTAACCCTGGCTGCTGCTTCGGGCACTCTGGGGACAGTGGATGTTATTGTGACCTGTTTTAATCACCTTTCCATTTCTGTGACCAAAATGCCTGACAAGAACAACTTAGAGGAGGAAAGATTTATTCAGATTCACTGTTTCAGAGGTTCAGTCCACAGTCAGCCAGTTCAAGGCAGAAACCACAGAAGCAGGATACTTGAAGAAGAAAAGCCCCTCTCAATCAAGGTGGCTAGAAGCAGAGAGGACTGAGGAGAAGGCCCTTCAACATATATAGTCTCCCCATGCCCCACCCCTCCAGCCATGCCCCACCTCTGAACCTGGCTGCACTGGAGACAGGCTTTCAACACAGGAGCCTCCGGGGGGCCATTCCAAACCATAACATTACCCAAAATGTGGTTTGCAGATCCCAGTAGTCTCTGAACCATGTGTACTGAGCCATAATGAGAGAAGGTGCTTATAACAAAGTCACTAAGCCTGATACTTATTTCAGCTGACATTTCTTTCATAGAACCATTTGTATGTGTGTGTGTGAGTGAGTGAGTGTGTGTGTGTGTGTGTGTGTGTGTGTGTGTGTGAAGGAAATACTGTGTAGATTTATATTCTGGCACTCGCTCATCTTGTCCTGTTTTATAAGGAAAAGTTTGTTGGTTACTTTGAATAACACTAGTAGAGATCACCCTTCAAGACTGCCCTGATCAGGGGAAAGGAAGCTGGATTATTTATATCCCACCATCATCAATTAGTGCTTAAGAATGTGTGTCCTTGATGAGGTGGGAAAGTCCCCAGGCTTGGCGGGGTGAGGGTGTCTCTGGCAGCCATCCCCACAGAGATGCGAGTGACAGCTGTTTGTTGGGAGTGATACTACCTGAGGATGATATAAAAAGGTAAAGGACTCCCAGAGGATAAGGGAGAGACACTGACCTCACATCCTTTGCTAAACCGCCTATAAATTCCACACTTTGTCCTGGATCATGATGCCTTCCTACATCTGGTCTTCATCTTGCCAGTTTTATCTTTAATTACAGCCTATTCCATTCTACCTCACTCTACACCAGTGCTTTTCAATTTTGCTTACACATTGGAATCACCTGGAGACTTTTAAAAACTACTGATGTCTGTTCACACCTTCCTGTCCTGATTTTTATTGTTCTACTAAAGCCTAGACATTAGGGATTTTTACATTGTCCCTCAGGTAATTTTGTTGAGCAGCCAAGATTGAGAAATGCTACTCTAAATGTTTATATTTATATTCAATTACGTACAATTCCATGAGTTTGACATTCCTTTGATTTCCTAGGGGAAAACATGTCAGTACTTTCTTATTTACTGAAATTATTCTTGGCCAGTACATTTGACATAGCATGAAAAGTCTTGCAGGACAGGATGAGAATAGAGTGTCCCTCTCAGGCAGCACATAGAGGCCACAGGGACGTACCCAGGACTCTAAGTTAAATTGCTAAAATCAACACATGATAAATGATATCCAATATCTGAGGAGATGACCTTTCAAGGCCTGTGTTACAAAGCCAAAAGCAGGCCTCAAGTGTAACTTAGTGGAGTGTAGTCTTATCTATAGGTTCAAGGTGTCATTGCTGGTAGAATGGTCATGTAGGGAGGAGCTAAATGGTAACCAAGGAGCAGAAATTGCTGTAATTGACTTAGTATGTATACTGAATGGAGCAGGGACAGCAGAAGCATTCTAATCACTACAGAGGCCGTCTCTGTTGTAGGGCAGAGGACTTTCACCAAGTCTCTCCACATGGACTAGATGACAGAGCCGCTCATTTTACCTTTGTTCAGACCTCATGATGATCAACTTAGCTTCCCAGCAAAGGTATACACTGCAGTAGACCCAAGAGTTCTGATCACAATAAAAGAAACAATTCCACTGCGAAAAAGTAAATGGATCCAGGAAGAGATGAGCTAATCAGATAATGGGCATATTCTTACTGGTCATGTCTCACATGTTTAATATGGTAGACACTGATTTCACAAGCTACAAACTCAATTGTGCTAAAAAATAACTTTTCCTTTTCTATTACTATACTTAATCCTTATCTCAAATCCCATTCTTTCCTAGGGACAAATAACCAACTTAGTCACTTGAAGATATTTTTCAGTCAAATCATAGGTTTCTCTGTCAAGTGAGGATTTCCCTTGTGAAATCAAAGTTCTCCACCCTCCTCCTCTCTCTGGCTAGTATCTAAGACTCTGAAAGGGGATGACTGGCAAGGCCTCCCTGTTGTGCAACTTTGAAGACAGCGATCATGGCAGTACTGAAGTTTGCTTCTGGGACATTTGTCCATGCTAATGTCCCCTGCTGATGAACAAATGAGTGGCTCTTTTTTGTGTGTGTGATACCGGGGATTGAACGCAGGGGCGGTCTACCTCCGCGCTACACCCCCGGCCCTATTTATTATACTTTATTTTGAAACCGGGTCTCACGAAGTTGCGGAGGGCCTCACTAAGTAGAGAGAGAGAGAGAGAGAGAGGCAGAGAGAGAGAGAGAGAGAGCTGACACTGGCCGCGAACCCAAATCCTCCCGTCTCCGCCTCCCAAAGTACTGGGATTACAAGCGTACGCCACCACGCCTGGCAAGAGTGGCTCTTTTTTGTCAAAACTTAGGAATAGAGGGGTTCCCTGGAGTCTTTTGAAGATATAAAAAAATCACACAATTACAAAATATAATCAGAAGCATTGTTTCCAGGTGTTCTCTGGACCATCAGCCTGTGAATTTCCCTCTGACCAAAAGGCTTCTTGTGGTTCAAGTCACACAACTCCCTTTATGTACTTCAAGACTGTTGTGGACATATGAGGAGTTGGGTCCTGGTTGTCTATTGTAGTAAAGCAAATCATCCAATACTTAATGGCTTGCAACAATAATCATTTCATTATATTTATGGCTTGTGGTATTGATCTTCAAAAACTGGGATGAGTAATTCTTCTACTTCTCTTGGGATCATTTGGCAGTGGTTGGGCTAGTGAATGGACAGGTTTGGGAGTCCAGGATAGTTCACTAAAATGGCTGTTGTCTTGGTAGAGATGGATGGGAGGTAGGCCCTGCCTCTCCTCTCCACATGGTCTCAGGGCCTCCCCAAGTAGGCTCTTTCTTCAGCAACGTAGTCAGATATCTCTTATAGCAGCTGACTTTCCCCTGAGGAAGCATTCTAAAAGATCCACGCAAAACCTGCAACACTTCTTGTTAACTGGATTTTGAAGTCATAAATGCTTACTTCTATTGCATTCTATTGGTTAAGAGTCACTAGGCCCACTCAAGGGGAGGGAATTAGCCCCTCTCTCTCTCAAAGGAAAATAGCAAAGAATTTGTCTCCATTTTTAATTTGGGCTGGAGAGGGAAACAGCAAGCTTTTTCTAAACTACTCTGTGAATCATAAGAAACTCAAGGAAGTTAGCTCAGACTGTCTTAGCCTAACATACCACATCATGCCAGGCGTACCATCATCCCCATTCAACTAGTGTCATACCCTCCCAGAATGGGATGCAGTTCTGGCAGCCTGGTGCCTTTCTGGGCACCATCTGGGAAGCAAGGCACAGGGCCTCACCGCTCTTGGAGCCCCAGATAAATCTGAGCCACTTCTTCAGGGCTCAACTTTGGAGTGGTACAGGGAAGAGAACTTTTCAAGGACCAACACCTGCATTTTCTCCATATACATCCTCCCTAGTTCGTTTGTTCTCCCCATGCTTGGAAAAGCTTTGTCTTTCCTCAGCAACCAGGACAAACAGGGATTGGAGGAATGAATTGTTTTATGTGCCTACTATTTATACTAGGGCTTTAGAATTCAAGCCTCAAAAGCTATCAATGAGTTTCTCTTTCTCTCTCTCTTTCTGTGTGTGTGGCGGGGGTATACTACTGAAATCTTCCTTCTATTAGACTAAAATCTCTAAGACAAGGCTGACAGAACTACAGGTAAAAGAGACTACATGAGAAAATCACCTCAGTAACTGTTTCCAGATATTTCTCTGTCACTGTTATAAATGGGCTTTCGGCTTCTACATTAGTCATTGGTGTGCTCATTTGCTCAATTTCTTCTCTGAAAGACTGTAAGCTGATTAAATCTGAGAGCACTGATAAAACTGAATTATTGCACCTGCAAAGCTGAAAACCCAATTCCTCACTTTGAGTAATTCTAAAAACAGCACTCTCTGGGGCTCTACCAGTAAGTAAAGGCTACCTTTTATATTTATTTGTTTGTTTGTTTGTTTGCTTGCTTGTTTGGTACTAGGGACTGAGTCCAGGGGCGTTCCACTTCCAAGCTACACCCCCAGCCCATTTTGTTTTGTTCTGTTTTGTTTTGAAACAAGATCTCCCTGGGTTGCTGAAAGTCTCACTATACTACTGAGGTTGTCTTTGAACCTGTGATACTCCTGTCTCAGCCTCCCAAGTACTAGTATTATAGGCATGCGCCACCGCTACTTTTTACTTAATGGATCGCTAACACTGTACTAAGTGCTGTACAGTACACATATTACCTTACTTAATTAAACACAATGAAAAAACTCTATGAGATAATTCATATTATTATTTCCATTTTACACATAAAGAAACTGAGACACAGAAAGATTTAAGCAACTTACAGAAAATCGCAGTGACAAAGTCAGAACTTAAACCTCAGCAATCTAGTTTAAGAGTGTATGCTATCAACCTCTGTACTGTTGACTCTTTAATGTTTGTCTCAAAACTACAACAAAATATAATTCTATCATTGTAACTACTTTCTGGCAAAATTTTATTGATTAATTACTAGAGAAAAATAAATTAATAATAGTAATCTAGAAAATATAACAGAATATTTAAAGCCAAAATAGTCTGAATCCTGTCCATTCCATTTTGCTTGTAGTTAGAATACAAACCTCAAAAAAATGTTTGAAGATATTAAAGTAGGTAAATATTTCTTGAAAAGTAACCTATGGGTTGACTATTATTTTCTTTCTTATTGACACAAGAAATGTTTCTTAAAGTGACTGTGCTATGAAATTACTTTCTTTATATCCATATCACATCTGGTGACAGCTAAGGTTAACTTACTAATCCCCAGTTGTGGACTATAAAAACAAGGTATTAGACTTCAAGAGATTAGAGCTATAATATTAAAGTAACAGTGAATCATGCATTCCAAATCACAGCTGCCCAAATAAGTAAAATATGGTGCCCTAGAAAACACAAAGAAAAGATCCAATTGAAATCAACTTTCACAAAAATTATGTGAGCCTTCATACAATATGCCTTCACTCCAGATAGCTTTGTAAATGTAAAAATGATTTTTTTTTGCGGTACCGGGGATTGAACCCAGAGGCTTCTACCCCCGGCCCTATTTTTTATACTTTATTTTGAAAATGGGTCTCACGAAGTTGTGGAGGGCCTCACTAAGTAGAGAGAGAGAGAGAGAGACAGGGAGAGAGAGAGAGAGAGCAGAGGCTGGCCGCGAACCCAGATCCTCCGGTCTCCGCCTCCCAAAGTACTGGGATTACAAGTGTGCACCACCACGCCCAGCTGTAAAAATGATATTTGAAATGCAGTAATTTAATTTTTAATTAAAAAAATGTTCTTCTACTTTTTAAGTGTACTTTAAACAATCCATTTGTATGCTCCAAGGAAAATCGTGTATAGGCAAAACCTACACAGAGAGGGAAAGCAGCCTGCAATAAGAAGTAACAGGGAGGAAGGCTACCCAAAATATGAATATGGTTCCAGTAGTAGAACAGGGTTTGAGTTCTGTTTTAATTTTCTCTAAAAACTCTGTCACCAAATCCATCAGATGACTTTCAATCCTAAAACAACCTTTTTCACTTGAATATCTTTATTACTTTCTATACACACACACGCACGCACGCACACATGCACGAACGCACACACACACACGGATATCTGTGTTTCAAACTGTTCAACTGATTTAATTCCAACCTCACCACCCATGATTACAATTATAAAATGGATATCTTATAATTAGTCTTTGGACTGACTACCTAATTTTTGCACAGAAAGGGAAAATATATAAACATATAAATATACAGAGATACACATACACACCACACACACGTGCATTGTCCGTAAACACATCATTATATCTAAACACTAGAAATTTCAGCCAAAGTTTGGTCACTCACTAAGACAAAATATGTTTCCCCAATCATAATTAAAGATTTAAAATAGGGCAATTATAAAATGTGCTAATAGGATATCCATTATTAAATAAGATAACAAATGGAGATGCTTAATACATGGTCAGTATTTGGTAAATATCAATTCCCTTTCCTTTTCAGTTGTACATAAAATATAAAGTTAAGTAACTGGGAGTATGTAAGAAAGGGTAGTGAAAATCTTTCACACAATACCTAGAATGTAAGATCCATGAGGTCAGGGACTTGGTTTTATTCACTGATGAAGTTGTAATACTTAGATCAGTATCTGGCTATAGTAGCATTCAATAAATATCTGTTGAATATTTTTTTTTGTGGTACCGGGGATTGAACCCAGGGGTGTTCTACCTCCGCGCTACACCCCTGGCCCTATTTTTTATACTTTATTTTGAAACCAGGTCTCACGAAGTTGCGGAGGGCCTCACTAGGTAGAGAGAGAGAGAGACAGGGAGAGAGAGAGAAAGAGAGAGAGCTGAGGCTGGCCGCGAACCCGGATCCTCCTGTCTCCGCCTCTCAAAGTACTGGGATTACAAGCGTGCGCCACCACACCCGGCTTATCTGTTGAATATTTAAATAAACAATTTTATGATGGGAAAGGAAGAAAGGAAAGTCTAGCTGACAGTGTGTTCATACCAAGTGTTCTTTCACAAGACCTGTGATCTTGATCCAAGAACTGAGCAATCAATTTTCCCCCTAAAATGCCTAAAAACAACACATTTACCCCAGCTATATAGAAGAATGTTTATACTCATGGTCTGCGAGTCAGAACTGGAGGTCAGTTCAAATCCATTCCATCACTTTAAATGCGTGATCCTGTTAAAGTTTCCTAGCCTTCCTAAGCCTCAGTGTTCTCATGTATAAAGTGAGTCATGAGTAGCATTTAGTACCTGTTATGAGCTGGATGTTGATCCCCACCAAATTCATATATTGAAGCCTTAACCGTCCATATGACTAGATTTGGAAATACGGCTTTAGATAGGTAACTAAGGTTAAATGAGATGGGGCCCCATTACAATAGGATGGCTGTCCTTGTGAGAAGAGGAAGAGGCATCAAGAGGGTATGTGCAAAGAGGAAGGGCCACCTGAGGACACAGTGAGAGGACCACTGTTGACAAGCTGGGAAGAGAAGCCTCTTCAGAAACCTACCCAGCCGGCACTTTGACCTTAGACTGAGAGGCTCCAGAACTTAAGAAAAAATTCTGTTGTTTAAGCCACCTGGTCGGTGTCATTTTGTTATGACCGCTAGGACAGATTCATATAGCATCTTACAGTGAGCATTTGGACTAGAAAATAAATGTAAGCTTAGTGCCTAACACACGGGTAATGCCTATAAATTCTAGCTAATTTTGTTGTTGGGAAGCAATTCTCTACAAGTCTCCCATGCTTCTGCACATCTTCTTAGCAGCGTCTGAGAGTTTGGGGTCAGAATTACCTTTTCAAGGATGTTTATAGAGCAAACAGCCTTAGTGTTTCCCCCTGGAGCAGAGGGAAGGTTTGTTTATTAGCCAGTATAATAAAGACAATGTCTCCTTCCAGAGCAAAGTTGGTTGGGTTTGCTAAAGCCTATTTTAAAAAAGATTCAGGTTCCCTACTCTTAGAGTTTCTCAGCTGCGAAGCAAGCCCACTGAGCGTGCAGCATCATCCACTGTGGCGGCTCCACTTTGCCTCCCAGAACTTGGGGACAAAGGAAACTGATGCAAACATGAAACTTATGTTGCTTACTGGGCCATGAGTAACACAGTCCATTGTTTCTCATCCAGGAGTCTCATGTCTTCTGACAACATCCATGTAACTACATCAAGCTAACATCTTAAATAAGATAAAACTCATATCTTTCACAGTTATTGATAATTATAGGTATTGTTAACTTTACTCCTGCTCTTTATGAAATGAAAGCATGAGGAAAGTAACTTAAAACTGTAACCTTATAGAAGTGGCTTACTTTCAGATTAAATGCTTACTAGTAAGGAAGCTATTAAAGAGAAAGTATCTATTCTTAAAACTAACCCTTCCAGCTATGCTCCCATACTCTCTATTCTATCCATTATCTTTTTCCTCTGATCTCTCCAAAATTTCACTTCACCCTACAACCATCTTACATGTCGCTCCCATTCACTGTCAAATGTCTTTAAGAGTCATATTCATTACTTGTCTTTCTTTTCTCACTGTTCCCTTACTCTTCAATCCACCTCAATACCGTTTGCTTCATCTCCACTTAACAGTTTAGGAAAGGTTACTGTGTGCCTATTTTCATCAGTAATGGTATTTGTCATTGCTCCTCTTAATAACTCTTCTGCAGCATTTAACTTTGCTTTTCAACCACTCTTTCTTTAATCTCTTTCTCTCTTTGGTATCTGTAATATAACACCGTTCTGGATTTCCCTTCATTCACAGTCCCTTTTGCCTACTCACAATCCTCAGCTCAGACATTCCTAGGTTGGGTTCCTCCGGGTTCAGGCCAATACCCCCCTTTTCCTAGTTTATTGTCTGTCCCCTAAGTGATCTCCTTTGTGTTCCCAGGTTCAATCATCATTCATCACAAAAATAATCTCTAAACCAGACCTCTCTTCCAACATTCAAACTCCTGAATCTAACTCTATATTCCTTCTTGGGTTTCTTAAAAGAATCACAAATATATAAATCGAGTTCTTGATTACCTCTCCCCATCCCTGCATTAACACCTGATTTTGCTGCAGATATAGTTAGACAGATACATATACCTATATACATATATGCCATCCATGTAGTTCTGCAAACAAGAAAACAAAGAGACATCTTTCAGTTATTCTTCCCTCTTTTACCCCCATACCATAACAAATCAGTTCCTGAGTGTTTTGCCTCCTAAACATCTCATGTACCTGCTTACTTATCTCCATATCTACTCCATTACCATTATATATCTCTTAAACTTTTGTAATTACTTTCTAATTAGTCTTTATCCATTCTTTCTTGGTCTCTTAAATTGATTCTCCTCATAGAGATCAGATTTATTTTTTATAAATTGGCAATCTGAGTATTTGCGATTATCTCTAATCCCTTAAATACTTCAGTGGCATTTCATTACTTTTACAAATTCTCATCATGACCAACAAGGCCTTATGTGCTCTGGCTACAGTTTTTCGTTCAGCCCCATTTCACATGACCTTTGCCTAGACGTTTTGCTCTAGACTCACATTGTGTGCTTTCCCTTCCTCAATGCATGGTCTCCCCCATCTCACGGTCACCTTCTGGAGTTCAGCTTGACCTTCCCCATCACTTTTGCACTCTATTCATCTTATAAATCTTAATTCAAACATTCATCTATGCCTTAGACAATATTATCCTGACTCTTCTTCCTTAATATTCATATATGTTTATGATACCCTATACTTTCCCTTTACCATCCATAATATAGTATATAATTATAAACACATACACACATGTACACATGTACTTATTTAGTAATTTGATCATGTCTTTCTCTCCTCATAAATTCATCTCCACAAGAGCAAGATCATCTCTGCTTTTCCTTTCATGGTAAGATATTTTTCAGAGACTAAGAAAAAATACACTATAAAATATTTTGCAGAGATAAAAAATGGTTATACAAAGTTCTAGTAATAAGAACTAGGTCTAGCTAAACCCATCTACACAGGATACAACAGAGTATGTGGATAACTGGCAAATACATATTTCTCATAATGAATATAGAAACAGTGCACATCACTTAAATGAATCAATAAATTCTAATGCAGGAGATTCTTACTTTGGTGGCTCCAAGTAAGCCATGCTTCCCGGTTTCTCTGCTTGAATCTGGAATGGTCCTACAATTTGAACTAACCAATGAAATGTTGCACATGTGACATTGTACTGCTTCTGGGTCTAAGAAATAAGAAGACTCAGAAACTTTTACCTTTGTACTGTGGGGTATCCTGACTTGCTATTCAAAAGTTCGGCTACAAGAGAGGTCACATGGAAAAACCATGAGAAAAGGGAGAGAGGGCTGGAAACTACACAGAAAGAGAGGAGTACAATCATCCCAGCATCCCACTGGGCCTGGCCCCAGCCCACTACTGACATGCTGGATAAATACAGCCACATGAATGACCACAAAAGCAGAAGGCAGAAGCAGGCACATGCAGAAGAGATCATGTGGTGAGAAGGAAGCCAGAGAGAGCAGAGGAAGCCAAACTCACGTCACAACAACCTGTGCTTGTGGTAACTAATCCTGTCCTGCAAGAGACAGAACTCACTCCTGCAAGGAAGGCATTAAGCCTGCTTAACAACCTAACCACTTCTTAAAGGCCCACCGCTTCTCAACACTATTACACTGGGGACCAAATTTCAACATGAGTCTTGGAGGGGAAACCATAGCAAATGGTTATTGTCTTAGACCACTGAGTTTTAGAGTAGTTTGCAATGCTGCAAGATATAATAAAACAGTTAATAACTAAGAGTAATTAGGTATCAATTTAAAATAATTTCCATACATGTTCACTAATGCATCTAGATTTTCTAATGTAAATATGTCAGTACTGCCCTTTCTCTGTAGAGAGCCAGCCAAACAGTTGTGAAGTTGAGAATATGGAAACACCATAGTAGAAGGACATAAATGCTCATATATATTATAGAACCCAGATACATTCACTTCAGAACTGCAGTCCTCTTTTAATACCAATCTTTATCTGGTATTATTTTTAAATTTATGACATATTATTTGCCTTTGGAAATAAAAAACTACAAAATCAAATCAATCCTTTTACAAGGTTAACATATTTAGTTTTCTTATAAACTATCATTTTTGTCAGTCACAATGTTTTCTTCTGAGAGTAGGACATTAAATTTGTTTGATTGCAAAGTTCTCAGAGATTGATAAAATGAAGTTATTTCACAGCTAACCATGAAAAGAAAAATATTTAGCCCTTGAGCTGAAGTTTTCAGAACACTTCAGAGAAGTTAAGGAGATACAAGTACCATCATCGTTAATTTATAAATGCTTCTCTAAGTATCAAAAGATGTCAGTGTTTGCCAAAGACCAATGGAGAAAGAAACCTATGCTATCAGATAGGTGTCTCTCAACAAAAGTCATAACAACTAAAAGGCTCATCCTGAATGCTGGCCCACTTACTATCATCAAAAGTAAATTTCTGTACAATCAATTTCTTTGAACAAGTACTTGGGTTTACCTTTTAGATCTCTAATTTAAAGTAGTTGATCGAGTGGCAAGACTCAACACTTGATTTTGAATCAAGCAGCTGCAAGCATAGAAGTTATTCAGCAAGTTTTCATTAGGGAGATCTGGAATTCAGCCCAATCATTTTGGACAAAAAAAGTCTTACATAACTCTTCATTTTAATGGCAGTTTAGCCTCCTCCCAGAAGAAGCTATTTCTGCTGAAGGGGAATTTTCACTCAATTACATTAATTGTCTGGATAGTGCTGACCAAGTAACACCCAAGCTCTTCAAAGAACTCATCAGAATAGTCGGGACAACAAGCATCGTGGGAGGCTATGCTGGACTACAATTTAGACTTTATGTTATTGTTGATTTTGTTTTTCATTAGCAATAAATTAAAAAAGCCAAAATCTAAAATAAAACAATTACTTTAAAGTGAAAAGCTAAAGTGTGTATGTAGAAACTCTTAAAACTTTCTCGAGGGCTTTAGTTACTTTGAAATAGAGGGGTATTTGGCACAAAGACAGACACATAGACTAATGCACTAGGAGAGAGGATACAGAGACAAATCCTCACACTTATAGCCAATTGATTTTTGACAAATGTGCTAAAAACATATGCTGGGGGGAAAAAAAAGCAGCCTTTTCAACAAATGGTGTTGGGAAAACTGGATAGCTCTATGTAGGAGAATGGAATTAGGCCGGGCATGGTGGTGCACGCTTGTAATCCCAGTACTTGGGAGGCTGAGACCAGAGGATCTGGGTTTGCGGCCAGCCTCAGCTACTTAGTGAGGCCCTTGGCAACTTTGTGAGACCCAGTTTCAAAATAAAGTATAAAAAATAGGGCCGGGGGTGTAGCTCAGAGGTAGAATGCCCCTGGGTTCAATCCCCGGTACCACAAAAAAATAAAAAAAGAATGGAATTAGACCCCCATCTCTCATCCTGCACAAAAGTCAGCCCAAGATGGACCAAAGACCTAGAAATTAAACCAGAAATGTTGCAATTACCAGAAGAGGCCATATGTCCAACTTTCCAAAATATAGGCACTGGTAGAGACTTCCTCAACAAGACCTTTAAAGCTCAGGAAATAAAATCAAGAATCAACAAATGGGATGCCATCAAATTAAAAAGCTTATGTGCAGCAATGATAAAATCAAGAGTCTGAAGAGAGATCTTACAGATTGGGAGAAAATCTTGCCAGCTATCCCTTTGATAGAGGACTAATATCTAGAATATATAAATAACTCAAAAAGAGACAGCAAAAAATAACCCAGGTTTAAAAATGGGCTACTGAAATTGGTAGATACTTCTCAAAAGACAAAATACAAATATATGAAAAAATGTTCAACATCATTAGTAATCAAGGAAATACAAATCAAAACTACCCTGAGATTCCATCTTACTCCAATTAGAATGGCAATCATCAAGAATACAAACAATAATAAATGCTGGAAAGGATGTGGGTAAATAGGAACTCTTATACAATGTTGCTGGGATTATAAATTAGTACAACTACTTTGGAGATCAATATGGAGATTCCTTAAATGGTTAGGAATGAAACCACCATATGATCCAGCCATACCACTCCACTCCCTAATATCTTTCCAAAGGAATTGAAGTTAGAATACTATAGTGATACATGCATATCCATGATCATAGCAGCACAATTCACAATAGCCAAATTATAGAAACAACCTAGGTTCAAAAAATGCATGGATAACAAAATGTGGTAGATACACACTATGAATATTACTCAGCCATAAAGAAGAGCAAAATCATGTCATTTACAGAAAAATGGATGGAACTAGAAAATATTATGCTAAATGAGATCAGCCAGTCTCAGAAAATCAAGATTCATGTGTTTTATCTCATATGCGGAAGCTAAAGATACTTCACTCAAACGAGGAGAGTAAACAGTAGAACAGTGGAAGGGGATGGGAGAGGAAAAATGAGGATCAAGGAAAGGAGCAATTCAAATAAGATGACCTCCATACAAGAAGGTTTCACTACCAATCTCACTAACAAGTATGGGGGAGAGGAAAGGGGAGCAGGGGGAAGGGGTGTATGAAGGGAAATACACCAAGTGTTGTGTGCATGTACATAATACTTTGAATCTCATTATGATGTATAATTACACTGCAACAATAAATGTATAAGAAAAGAAACTATTCAACAAAATTACTAGAATAGAGGTTCTGAAATAAAAAGAAGTCCCTATTCCTGATTATTGCAGTCTGGGTAAAAATGAGACAGTGCAATGCCCTTTGCAATGTAGAAATTTGTTCTAGTTTGTATTTCCCATTCTTCGAGAGCTATCCATATGCTGAGTGGATGAATCATTCTAGATTATTTCTCTGCCACTGGAAGAGGGACTCTGACCACCATTCTAACTCATTTTTGTTTTTGCAAAAGCAACAGTGTGGAGCATTGATTTTAACTTGGATCAATGCAACACTTTTAGAAAAGAGTCATTGGGCTGTCTTTCAATATTACAGAAGTATTGCTTGATTTTTTTACTATAGTGATGTTTGGCTAAAGAGAAGTTTGAGTCAAGAGTAGAGAAAAAATGTTAGGTCAAATGACTGGGACAGCATAAGAAAAGGTCTCAACCTCCATTAGGTTTGCAAAATCTTCATTGAAGAATTTTCCAAAATTATTTGACAGATAAAGTGAAGTAGGGCTTGGAAAGGCACAGAATGACAAACAGCATCCGCCAGCGGTGGGGGTTGTGTAGGCTTTGGAGTTGGTTCTGGAAGATGTCACTCTAGCAGGAAGAGTGGTTAAGGTCTGTTCTTTTCACTGGCCCATTCCTCCTACCTGTTTATACGGAGAATGTAGTGATATCCTGAAACATGCCAAAAGTTGATTTTAGAAAAAAGCAAGGGAAGGGGTACAAGGGAGGGGGAAGGGCAAGAAAGAAGTGAATCTATGGAATTACTATCATAAACAATGTGTACATATGAGATTATACCAACATCATGCTCAGTGCTACATGTGGGGGGGATGCAGGCGGGAGGGACACCAAGAGCTGTGTGCATGTATGTTAACACCAAACTGATACTCATTGCAATGTGGGACTACAATGCACCAATAAAAACATATAAAAAAAGAAAAAAGCAAAGGTATGTTTATGCAGAAAGGAAAGAGTTATGTATAATGGGTAATAGTTAATATGTGTAGAAACAGAACTATGTATTTTTGTGTGTGTGTGTGCAAGAGGGACAGATTTTTTTTCTCTCATTTTCTGATAGCAACACCATGATTTTCTTCAGGGAAATCATACTTGCTCATCTCAGTCTTTATGTATGACCCTCTCCTGGCCACAGTGACTAGTTCACTGATGATCATGTGGTCTCTATCAGTCCAGCAAGGTTTGGTCCTGAGACTTTTATTAAAATTGTTAGAACAGAAGAGCTATCTTTCTATTGAGGTTATTGAAACTATAGGATGTAAGTCTTAAAGCAAAGTACCTAAATTAGTGACCAGTTTATATAAGTAGAGTCTGCTTGAATTATGCCAATACAGAGAAAAACTGAGCTGTGTAATGGAGAAATGATTCTAATAACATCTCTGAGGCCCTGGATCCAGACCTGTTCCCTGGGATTTTTCAATTTAATTCATTTAAGTTGGATTGTGATCACTTGCAATCAGCATCTAAAACAAATCCATGCCTTGGACAGTATATGGTAACATGTCAAAGAGAAACAGTAACCAAAGTTGAATAAAAAAATACATACCTAAAGGGTCACAACGAATCAATAAAATGAGAAAAAAATAATCCTATATAACCATTCTCTGCTATGTGAGCAACCCTGACCTCTCACAATGAGTACTCTGAATGAGAGCCTGTGTGAAATCAAACTCACAAATCAGCTGTGGAGATGAGATATTAATATTTGAAATAATCACATACGAGTTTAAATGATTATGTGGCAAAAATTAGTTACTCAGACAGCAAAGGTTGGAAACATCTCACTGTGAGTTGACATAGTTTGGAGGGAAGGGCACTTCCCAAGTCTGTTGTTAAATAAATTTCCTCTAATTATTCTCATTAACCCTGTTCAAGACTGAATTTTCACAAATAGGATGTGTAACCAACTATTTCCAACTTTGTAATCTATAAAAAAGAACCACTATCACATTTTAGTGCTTTGTGCACAAAGTGGCTCAGTAGGATATATAAATTTAATTGCTTCAATTAAAGCAGTTCTAAGCAATTTCAATATAAAGTTTAGTAACATTAATGCATAATGAAATACTGTGGGAAATGCTCTAAAATAGCAGCCGATATTAAGCAATACCCTGGTTATCATTATGGTTCTCTTCTCTTAAGACAATAATTTAGTCACTGACAAGGTTGCAAGCAGGTTATGCTAAGACTTTTGAGTCAAGGAATAATCCTACTTTCCTGCAACTTTAAGTCCTTTAAGTCTCCAGTCAATTGTTGGATTACCAAGAGGATAAGCAACAATTTTCCTGCCCTGATGTTTTGCCTTAATTGCACACGACAGTACAAAATACTATAGTTGTATCCCTTAGTCTCATATGTTGGCAAATCCAGACCTGGAGAACAAAATCAAAGGTGTGTTCTTGAAATACGGAATAGAGTCATAATGGTCTCTGAACCACTATCCCATCTCACCTCCTTCCACAGACACTTCTCCAATGGCAAAGGCTACAGATGTTGAGTCAAGCAGGTTACTTCACAAAGGTCCAGAAGCATAATTATTTCTAAGAATTTTGAAGAAGCCAATGTAGGTCAAACTGTTTACAACATGTAAAGAATCTTCACCTTCCACCCAGCCCATGGAATACGAAAGGCAAATAGAAACTTGTTCTATGGAACTAATACATTTTCAAATTTCTCTTCAAAAATACTTCGATTTCTGGGTGAGGTCTTCAGAGACTGAGAAGATACACGAAAATTTAATACAAAATTAAAACTCAATATGGGGACACATGGAAATGCAGCAGCCATCATATCACTAACAGTAAACATTACTGAAAATTGGGGGGAGTTAAAGAAATCCAATTATTCATTAGCATGTAAAGGAGAGGATTTCTGAAACTCAATTGAAAAATTAGAACCCACATAAATACCTTGAAACAAAATCTCATGGGAATAAAGTTAGTGTACATTATATATATATACATATATATATACACTTATATATATGTATATATATACATTTACATATATATATATATATATATATATCTGATACAGCTGTATGGTCTTAAAGGAGAACAGCAGAAAGAGGCCTTGACTACACACACACACACAAACACACACACACACACACACTCCAAGAGCTAGTCATTCATTCTAGTGCACATTCATTGACATCAATTATGTGATTAGCTCTATTTATATTACCTGCCATGGTTAGATATAGAGTAGCCCCTGAAGAGCTCATGTATTAAGCTCAAGGTTGACATGTAATGGATTTATCAGGGTGGAAGCCCAGGCTGGTAGGATGTGGCTGGAGAAGATGGGTACCTGGGGTGTGGCCTTAGGGATTATATACGGTTCCTCCTCCCCTTGTTCTCTCTTGCTTCCAGCTTCCATGATGTGAGGAGCACAGCCAATATGCCCTCCCTCTCTCCACTTCCCACCACCATGCCCTGAAATCCGGATGCCAGCCTCACATGGACTGAACCCCAAATTTCCAAAAACCATGAGCAAATAAATCTTCCTTCCTCTAAATCAGTCTTTGAGATTATAGTAGTGAAAATTCTAAGACATGCCCTTATAATGTTAATACTTTACGTATGTATTCATTTATGGTATGGGGGATTGAACCCAGGGGCATTCTACCTCTGATCTACACCCTCAGCCCTTTTTTAAAATTTTGAAACAGGGTCTCACTAAGTGACTGTGTGCTGACCTTGAACCTGGGATCCTTCTGTCTCAGTCTCCCAAGTCCTGGGATTATAGGTGTGTACCACCATGCCTGGCTATAATGTTAAAACTTTATTGATGCTTCTTTTAAAAAAAAGGCATCAGTTTCTATGGGCCACTGAAAAAAACAATGAAGTTCTTAAGTCAGTGGTTCCCTTATTTAAGATTTCATGGAACAGTATGATTTCAAAAAGTATTAAAAGAAATACTTACAGATTGATATAGATATAGGAGTGCCAACTTTTCCTTTTGCAAATTAACCCTTTAGGTCCTGAATTTTTAATTCTTCAAATATTTCAATGAAATTGATACAGACACATTAAAATAGGTTGGAAATCACAATCTAGTGCTTACGAATCCTTTACATATATTTTAAAATACTCAAATCATTCACCTATTTTCAGAATAGAACTCTAAAACAACATATTTATTTCTAAGTGACCAAACATTGTATATTTGTTGTTCAACTTAACTTTCTATAGGTGTTCCATATCTGGAACAATGGGACGAAATGGGTTAAGCATTACAAAATAACTGCAACCTACTCTTAATTTCCATTTCCCTTTTCACCAAGGGAAATTTTTACAATACAGAATAGGAAGGTCAATGGAATTTTACGCAGCCACAAAGAAGAAAAAAATCACATCATTTGCAGGGAAATGGAGAGAACTAGAGAACATCATGCTAAGTGATATTAGTAAGTCACTAAGAGTAAAAAATCGGATGTTTCCCCTAATCTGTGGGAGCTAGATAGAATGGGACGTAGAAGGGACTTAGAAGGGAAGAAGAAGAAATCTTTAGATGGACAAAGAAGGTGACCTAACTGAGGGAACTGGGAGGGGGTGGAGGGAAACACACTATAGCACATGATGTACATACACAAACCTATAAGACTCAATCACTATCCGGAGCATGAAAGGGAGGGAAGGGGAAGGGAATAAGGTGGGATTGCAGGGAGGGCTAAATGTGCAATGTGTGCATTATGATGTTCATACCCTGACATATATCACAATGTATAATTACAATGCACCAATAAATGAACATAAAAAAATAAAAAAATAAATCACAAAAAAAGAATAGGAAGGTCAAACTCTCAGAATAAAAGGTGATTTTCCAAGGAACAAATATTGTCATCTTTCTATACCATATTTACTTGTTTATCAAACATATAATGCTTATGTTGTTCCATATAATGCTTATGTTCTTACTTTAAATGTTTTTCAATATTAACTTACTTAGTATTCATAACAACACTATAATAAAACCTATAAAACCTATAAAAAACCTATAAAAAAAACACTGTAATAAAACACCATTATTATGCTTGCAGGTGAGGGAACCAAGACACAGATAAATTTTAAAAGTTGCAAGGTCACGGAATTGTCATGGTGAACTTGACCCTAGGCTATCTGGCTCAAGCTCGTGATCTTAACCATTCCCTTATATGACTTCTATATACCATACGGCCTCTCCATACATATATACATTACTTTTTAGAAACCGTTTTCTTGAGATACCATTCACATACCATTTGAAGTATATAATTCAATTACTTTTATCAGAGTGTTACAAACATTACCACAATCAATTTTATAACATTTCAACTCCATACCCATTGACAACTACTCCCCACTTGCCAGCAACTACTAACCAACTTTCTATAAATTTCTCTACCCTGGATACTTCATATAAATGGAATTATACAATGCGTGGTCCTTCATGACATTGCTTCTTTCACTAAGCATAACATTTTCAAGGGTTATCAACACTGTAGCATGGATCAATATTTCAATATATATTTTATGTATATACTGCATTTTGTTTATCAACTTATTGATTGATGTACTTTTGGGTTGCTTCTACTTTTTAATTCTTATGTTACTATCAACATTTAGGTAAATATTTTTATATAGGATGTAGTGTCATTTCTCTTGTGTATATATGAGAGATTATAAAGAAGTACTGGGTCATATTTTAACTCTATGCTTAACAGTTTCAGAAACTACTACATTATTTTCCAAAGAAGTTGCACCATTTTATATTCTCACGAGCAATTATTCCAATTGTTTTTTTATTTAGGAGGAATTCGTGAAGAGTTGGTCTCAATTCTTCTTTAAGTTTTTGTTAAAATTAATCAGTGAAGCTGTCTGGATCTGAGAATTTTGGGGGGTATTATTAAATTATGAATTCTATCTTTTTACCAGTTTTATGTATATTCGGAATTTTACTTCTTTTGGGGTCAGTTTGTGTAGTTTGTGTCTTTATAAGAATTTGTCTGTTTTATCTAAATTATCTAATTTGTTGACAGACAATCACTTCTTTCACCTGGAAAACTTCCATTAATATTTCTTGTAAGGCAGGTCTACTAGCAACATAATATCAGTTTTTGTTTATCTAGGATGTCTTTATTTCACCTTCATGTTAGAAGATTGTTTTGTTGAATGCAAGAATCTTGGTCCACTTTTTTTTTTCCTTTCAGCTTTCACTCCATTGTTTCTCATGAGGAGTCAGCTATAGATCTTACTGGGTTATTTTTTTGTATATGATATGTCTTTTTTTTCTTGCTGCTTTTGATATTTTTCCTTTGTCTTGTCTTTCAACAGTTTTCCAATAATGTGCCTGGTGTAGATCCCACAAGTTTATCCTACTTGGAGTTCATGAGTTTCTTCATCAAACTTGGGAAATTTTCATCTATTATTTCTTAAATATTTCTTTCTGCTCCATTCCCTCTCTCTTATATTTTCTGGTATTCTAATTGTACAAATTTTGCTGCACTTAATGGTGTCCCAAAGTCTTTGAGGTTCTGTTCATATTTGCTTGATGATTTTTTTGTTTTTTTTATATTCCAAAATCTCAATCAATATGCCCTTATTGATTCTTTCTAGTGCTGAGGTAAATCTCCTGTTGAATCTCCATAGTGAATTTTTTATTTAGGTTATCTTTAATTTTCAACTCTAGGATTTTCATTTGTTTAACTTTTATAATCTCTGTCCCTTTACTGACAATTTCTTATGATTTCTTATACTTTTACTGTTGAATTATAATGAGATTATAATTAGAGTGAGATTCAAAGTAATACAAACATACATGCACACATCACTCTTTATATTTCCCTCCATATCCCACCCTACTCTTCCTCCCTCCCCGTACCTGTTAGTGACATTGGTAGTGATACCTTCATGTCTGAACATAACCTTATTTAAACTGTTCCCTTCCTCAGTCCTTGTTTTATCATCACACCTTCCTTTATTGCATGGTTTCCTTCAATTATTTGAACATATAATAGTCATTTTGACATCTTCTGCTAAGTCCAGCATCTGGGTCTTCTCAAATGCAATTCCTCTTCCCTCATTTTTAACTTGTGTATAGGTCCCACTTTCCTGTTTCTATACATGCCTTTTAGTTTTTTTGATGAAAACTTTTTTTTCTGAAAACATTTTTTTGTTTGTTTCAGCAACTCTGATTCCTATATCCTGAGGCTTATCATTGTTATTTTATTGTTCCAAAACTTGGCTGAACTATTTCATTAACTCTATTTTCCCTGCAGTTTGCAGCCTCTGAAGTCCTCCTTCAGAGGGCATGGCCTTGATCACGTTCACAATCACCAGGAGATGACAGTGGATTTAGCACTGTACTTTTTGACCACCTTTTCTCCTGACCTCTGTTAACCTATCTGCCTCTCTTGATATCACACTTGACTTCTAGCTTCACTAATTAATGGCTGATTATTCTATTGCTTTCAACAATGCCTCGGGGTCTGAATTGTTCCACAGTTTAATCTAATAAAATCTGGACTCCTTCCAAGGGTAGTATTTGAATCCAGGCTTTAAGGCTTGTTATAATCCCAAAGGACTCTTCTTAGCTATCTCTTTTCCCAGTTATCTCTATTAAACTTCTAGCTGACTTACAGCTTACCTTTTGGCTACCATGAAGCTACACACCTCTTAATTACTATCAAGATGTCCATTGTTTTCAATAATGTTTTAGGCTTGAACTTTCTCATATTCTGTTCCAAATAAAGTCAGTTCTTTGGGGGAGATTACAGAATTTGTCTTATAACCTGCCTCTCTCCTTATAAGTTGTCTATGCATCTCTGCTCTGGATTTGGGGGCAAGGACTTTTCTTAGCGTAACTCTTATTTTATAAGCAGGGTGCTTACCAGGGCCAGTGCCCTCTGTTCTTTTATGTTTGCCTCTCCTGGTGTAGAACTTCTGTCCTACTAACCAGTTGGGGTGAAGTTGATTGGGGCCAATTATCCATGGTCTTCCATGCCTGAGGCTAATTTTATACCCTACAAGATGCAGATGAAGGAGTTAAGGAGCCCTCAGATCTCTCAGTGTTTTTGCCTAGAACACAGCTCTAAAACATAGAGCTGGAGGTAGGAATCAGAGGTCCTAGTGGCTGTACTCCCCTCCCCCCAGGGAAATGCATTACAGTGAACTGGAAGGTTAAAAGAGAAGGAGTCCCATATTTTGACTATAGCCACCCAGAGTACAGTTTCTATTGAGCCAATGGACCAAAAAGAGAGAGAGAGGGATGTGGCTTAAATGCCATAAACTCTCACTTGGTAACCCATATTTAGTAGACATTTTTGAATAAATGTTTCTCAATTTGCTACATGCCTTTCAGAATTTTCCAGAGACTTAAATGGTTAGATTTTTAAATAAATTTTACCCTGTATGGTTATTTGGTTGAGCTGGTCCATAGAGCTTCTCTTGCTTTTTCAGAAGTTGAAAACTATTTTTTTCCTCATCATGCTATAGACTGACAAAACTTTATAATAGCCCTATATCAGAGGGCTAGACCCTCTGACCATAGACTGATATGAACCAAAGCCTAACACGTTCTATTACATTTTCCAAAGAAAAGTATCTTTTTAAAGGGAGTTCTAAACTAGGATTCCTACATTTTAGTACACATGAGAATCACCAAGAAATGTTTTAAAATTTAGAATATAATCTCCACAACCAGAAATTTTGAGTTAATAGATCTGATGTAGGGCCAGAGAAATTTTATTTTAAAAGAGTATCCTCAGGAGAGTGCAAATCACAACTACACAGATTTCATCTCACTCCAGTTAGAATGAAGTATCCATCAAGAATACAAACAATGATAAATGCTGGTGAGGATGTGGGGAAATAGGAATCCTTATACACTGTTGATGGCTGCAATGGTTTAGATTTGGAATGTCCCCCTAGCCCTCATAGAAACAAGGTAGCAATGTTGGAAGTGGGGGCTTGGTTGCTAAGGAGGGGTCCCTGGGGGTGTGGCCTTGGGAACTATATATGGTTCTCTCTTCCCCTTGCTCTCTCTTGCTTCCATCCTCCATGATGTGAGAGAAAAGCCTTGTGCTCTCCCTCTCTCTGCTTCCTGCTGCCATGCCCTGAGATCCAGACACCACAGCCTCACATGGACTGAACTCAGAATTTCCAAGGAAACTGTGAGCAAATAAATCTTCCTTCCTCTAAGTTGTATGGTCAGGTCTTGTAGATTATAGCAGTGAGAATGCTGACTAAGACAATAGGACTGTAAATTAGTACAACCACTGTGGAGAGCAGTTTGGAGATTCCTCAAAAGACTAAGAATGGAACCATCATATGACCCAGCTATACCACTCCTTGGTATTCTCCCAAAAGAATTAAAGTCAGAATACTATAGTAATGCATGCATACCCATGTTTATATCAGCACAACTCATAATAGTCAAATTATGGAACAAACTGGGTGTCTGCCAACAGACGAAGGGATAAGGAAAATATGGCATATACACAAAATGGAATTTTACTCATCCATAGAGAAGAGCAAAATTATGTCATTTGCAGGAAAATGAGAACTAGAGAATACTATGCTAAGTGAGATCAGCAGTCTCAGCCAGGAGTCATGTGGATATTTTTTTTCTCATATGTGGAAGCTAGAGAGAAAATAGGAAACAAAAGGGACTTCAGATTAATGAGGAGAGATACCAGTAAAATAGCAGAAAAGTATTGAGGGAGGGAAGGGAAAGTGGGAAAAAGAAGGTTGAGGAAGGAAATAGTTGAAATAATTTTAGGTGCAGATATGAAGGTATCACTACCAACATGTAGGGGGAGGGAGGAAGGAATAATGAGGTAAAAGGAGACCAAATGATGAGCACATGTTTGTTTGTATAACTTTGAACTTCACTATGATGTATAATTTGAATGCACCAATAAAAGTACATTACACAAAGAGTATCCTTGCAGTGTGTCTCAAAGTTTAATGTGCAACTGAATCATCTGATCACCTGGAAATTTTTAAATCAATATTTATTTTGGAATAATTTTAAAATTACTCAAAAAGTTGCTGAGAAAGTACAAAGGATTCCCATATACTTTTCACACAGCTTCTTCTAACATTAGCATCTTACACAACCATTGATACACTATCAAACTAAGTAACATTGCTAAAATGTTATTAACTAAATGACAGACTTTCTTAGGATTTCACCAACTTTTTCACTGATGTCCTTCTTCTATTTCAGGATGCCACATTGCATTTAGTTTGTAATCTTTTTAGAACACCAATTCTGCTTCACTAAGTCTGGTATTCAGCCTGAGATCCTGTATTTCTAATCATTTCCCAGGCATTGCTGCTAGTGCCAGTCCAAGGGCACACTCTTAGTGCAGATTATCTTTGAGGAAAAAAATTGTTTTAGAAAAAAATTTTAGGAATTACCTGATTCTACCTTGTTGGGGGTTAAAAGTCACTCTGTATAGAAAGAGAATCACTGAATATTTTTAGGAAAAAAAGATAATAGCACATCCTACATGAACTATTTAATCCTTTTTTATTTTACCAATGGCAAAATTTCTGATCACAAAAATGTTCCTACTTGCCAAAGAAGCAAGGGGAGATGAGGAAACGCATTTCTTTTGCAATTTTTTTTTTTTTTTTGCAGTACCTGGGATTGAACCCAGGGGCGTTCTACATCCGGCCCTATTTTTTATCCTTTATTTTGAAACCGGGTCTCACTAAGTTGTGGAGGGCCTCACTAAGTAGCTGAAGCTGGCCTCGAACCCGGATCCTCCCGTCTCCACCTCCCAAGTACTGGGATTACAAGCGTGTGCCACCACACCCGGCTCTTTTGCTAATTTCTTACTTTAACCCTCTTCAAATAGCCCCTCAGGCAAGATGAAGCTAGAAAATAAAAACTGTACCCTAGGTTATTGGTTTAAAATCAGAGCCATAAAAGTAAGTAGAAATCCTTTTTCTGCTTAAAATGTAATAGCGAAATTGTTAATTAAAATGTATGAAATTAACATCTTCTCATGATCACTTTACAATGTGTTTACTTATAAGAATATAAGTGTTCCTTAGAGGGTTTAACTCTCATTTGGAATTCTGCTGACTAAACCCCTAGGACTTTCATATATTATATTTTTTCTGATTTATATTTCAGACTTGTTTATAAGTTGTAAATCAAATCCGAAGAAGCATTATATTGTAATTTCACTATGAAACCCAGAAATGTTTGAGGCTGTAAAAGATGATATAATGATATCTTCTACATAACTATGATTAGTTACAGGTATAATGAAACCTTTTAAAGTACTTTAAAACAGGGTTCTCCCATCCCATGGACTTCTAGTGAATTATGCAGCCTCCTCTTAGAGATGTGAACAGTCTCTCTTCTTTAGACCATAAACCAGAATGACAGCCTGAATCCCTCTCCTTATCCCTTATTCCAAACTCACTGATTAGCAGTTCTCACATGCTCTCTGAACATTAACATGGCCAAGAGCTGTGGGGGCCCAGCCTTTTTGGTTCACAGGAAGTCAAACTGATGCCCAGAGAGGAAAGTGACCTTGATCCAAGGTCAGGTGCACTATCAGGCTCAGGTGCACTGCGATTCCCATCTCACCACATCAAGCCCCACTCTCCTAGTAGTTTTAGACTTTGATAGTGAAAAAATGCCTCCTTTTATGTTATTTATTATGAAATGTTTCAACACAATCAAAAAATATAAAAAGAAGCAACTATCCTTATCCTTATTTAACCATTTATTATATTTCTCTTTGCTTTGAAGGAATAAAATAATATATCTTCACATAAATATGGCAAATTTATTTTTTATAAACATGGAAAAGCAGTTCTATGGAGAAAGGTCAGCCTTTCCCACATGCAGTGCTGGGACAATCCATATGGATAATCATAGACAACTAAAATTAAACCTTGATTCACACCTCACCATGTATATAAAATTAAATCAAAATGGGTAGCAGACAAATGTAAAAGTAAAACTATAAGACATAGGCAATAGGAGATAATTATCAGTACTTATAGCTTGGTGAGGAACTCTAAGAATGACAACAAAATCACAATTCATTTAAAAATGAATTATTTGACAGTGGGTGTGGTGGTTCACACCTTTAATTCCAGTACTTAGGAGACTGAGACAAGAGAATTGCAGGTTCAAAGCCAGCCTCAGCAACTTAGCAAGGCCCTCAGCAATGTGGCAAGACCCTATTTCCAAATAAAAAATAAATAGTGGACTGGGGGTATAGTTCAGAAGTAGAATGCCCCTGAGTTCAATCCACAGTACCAATAAATAAATAAATAAATAGGAGTTTATCAAAATCATAAAAAGAAACTTTTTTGGTGAATTACCCTGCTAAGGGGATGAAAACATAAGACATAGACTGAGAGAAAATATTGTAAACCAATGTTAAACAAAGGACTCACTTCTACGACAAAAATTATGCAGAAAAAGCTCTCAAAACTAAATGGTAATAAAACAAACAATCCAATTAGCAAATGGCCAAAAGACCAAGAAACTTTTCAACTCCTAGAAAAAACTTATGACTAACTCTCAAACATTGAGGCACAGGCAGTGACTTTCTCAATAAGGCCCCTGAAGCTCAGGAAATGTAACCAAGATCATAAATGGGATGGTGTCGTCAAATTAAAAAGCGTCTGCACAGAAAAGGAAACAATCAAGAGTGTGGAGAGAAAACTTACAGAATGGGAGAAAATCTTTGCCAACCACTTCTTTGACAGAGGATTAATATCCAGAATATACAAAGAACTCAAAAAACTTAACACCAACTCCCCCCCAAACAATCAATAAATGGGAAAATGAACCAAACAGATATTTCTCAAAAGAAGAAATAAAAATGACCAAAAAATATATTTGAAAATGTTCAACATCCTTAGCAATTAGGAAAATGCAAATCAAAACTACATTGAAATTTTATTTCACTCCAGTTAGAATGGTAATCATTAAGAATACAAATAATACAGGTGGGAACATGAGGGGAGATGCTTCACCTCTCCACCTAGGATAGGTCCTTAAAATACCCTGTTCTAATCCCCAGATCCAGTAAATATGTTACATTGCATGACAAAGGAGAACTAAGGACACAGATGGAATTAAGGCTGGCAGTCAGCTGACTTTAAAATGGGGCAACAATCCTGGATTATCCCAGTGGGCCCAGTAGAATCACAAGGGTCCTTAAAAGTAGAAGAGAGTGTGGAAGAGATCAGAACAAGGCAGTATGTGAAGGAACCCAACCTATAGTTGCTGGCTTTGAAGACAGAGGAAAGGGAGCCATGAGCCAAGAAATATGAGCAGTCTCTAAGAGCCTGGAAAGGAAAGGAAATGGATTCTCCCTCAGCACCTGCAGAAAGGAACATGCTTTGCCAACACTTTGATTTCAACCCGATAAGACCAGTGCTAGGCTTCTAACCTGTAGACCTGTAAGACAGTGAGTTGTGTTGCTTTAAGCCCTTATGTTTATAGTCACTTGTTATAACATCAGTAGAAAACTAGTGCAGTATCCATGAGAGAAATGCAAATTAAGACTATAATAAAATCATGGTACACCCATTAGAATAGCTAAAATAAAAAACAGTAACAATACCAAATGCTTGCAAAGGTGCAGAGAATCTGGATATCTTATACATTGTTAAGGGAACATAAAATAGTATAGTTGCTCTGGAAAATAGTTTGGAATTTTATATAAAAACTAAACATGCAGGGCTGGGGATATAGTTCAGTGGCAGAGCACTTGCCTACCATCTGCAAGGTCCTGGAAACTACAAAACAAAACAAATAGCAAACAAAAGAAACTCGGCATGCACTTACCATATGACCCAGTAATTCACTTTAGAGCATGTATTCCAGAGGAATAAAAACTTATGTCTGCACAAAAACCTATGCATAATGTTTAATAGAAGCCTTATTGGTAATCACAAAAAATCCAAAAGGACCAAAATGTCCCTCAGTAGGTGAATGATTAAAAAATTGTTATATATGCACCATGGAATACTACTCAGCAATAAAAAATGAACTATTGGTACATAAAACAACTTAGAGGATTGTGAGTATAAAAACAGCACAAGAGATCTGTGTAATGATGTAACTGTGATGGATCTCAATTGACAGGGTGGTCACACAAATCCACACATGATGAAAATGACATAGAATTATATTTACATTGGGCTAAGATCAAACTCAATATCAAATATCAAACTTTGATATTATATTATAGTTATACAAGGTGTGATCATGGGGGAAGACAGGTGAAGGGTATACAGAACCTATCTTTACTATCTTTGCAACTTCCTGAGAATCTCAAATTATTATCAAATAAAAAGTTAAAGAGAAAAAAAATATGCATAATCCAGACAGACTTGAAGCCCCAGTGTGCTCCCTCCTTGGTCCCACTTTCCTTCTTCCATCCCTCCCTTCACAGAAGTATCCTAAACAATGGTGCTTAGGATTTCCACTCTCTTTTAATTCTTTTACTCCCTATAAATAGATTCTCTAAAATGCAGAATATTTTTGCATGTTATAAAACTTTACACAAATGATACTTGGCTATATTAATCCTTCCAAAAGTTGTGTCATAGCCGGGCATGGTGGTGCATCCCAGTACTTGGGAGGCTGATACAGGAGGATTGCAGGTTTGAGGCCAGCCTCAGCAACTTACTGAGGTTCCTCAGCAACTTTGCAAGACCCTGTTTCAAAATAAAATAGGGCTTGGGGTATAACTCAGAAGTAGAATACCTCTGGGTTCAACCTCCAATACAAAAAATAAGTTGTTTCATGTTGTGGCTTGTTTTGTTTTTACTTTATGTTGTTGAGATCTATCCATGTTAATTCATCTCATAGAGTTTAGGTATTTTATCTGCTGTATTATAGTCCACTGTCTGAATATACCATTTTTTATTTGCACTTTCTTCTATTGATGGAAATATAGATTTTTACCCAGTATCATGCTCTTAGAAAATAATTTTAAAATAAACATCCTTATGCATATCTCCTGGCAAACACATCCAAGCATGTTTCTAGGACATGTGCCTACAAGTGGAAGTCCTTCTTCAGAATGTGCATATTTTAACTTTGCTAAGTAATTTGACATTGTTTCCCCAGTTTGTCATGCCAACCCATTCTTCTATATCATTGTCAACATTTGGCATTTTCAGACTTTAATTTTTATGAAACTGATGGATATGAAATGGAATTGTCACCTGACTGTGAGTGGGGCAGAGCAGGTGTTTATGTATTTATCTGTCATTCCTGGCTCCTCTTCTGTGATTGGTTTGTTCATATCGTTCACTTACCTCTCTATTGGATTAAATTTTTAAATATTTATTTGTAAGACTCCTTCATACAAAGTGATTACTCATTTTCATTCGTTATATGCATTATAAATGTCTTCTTATAGTCTGAAGCTTTTCTTTTTAAAGATTTTTGGTGTCTTTTGCTATATGTAAGCTTTATTTTAATATGATCAATCTATAATTATTTTTCTTTATAGTTTGTATTTTAATGTGGTGGTGCACACCTGTAATCCTAGTATTTGGGAGACTGAGATGGGAGGATCACAGGTTCACAGCCAGCTTCAACAACCTAGGGAGGCCCTCCATAACTTAGTGAGATCCTGTTTCAAAATAAAGAATAAAATAGGCCTGGGGGTGTAGCTGAGAGGTAGAATGCCCCTGGGTTCAATTCCTAGTACCACATAAACAAACAACAACAAAAAGAAGTCCTTCCCTACTCAGTAGTCATAAAGATATTCCATACATCTTCTGTTCCTCTAAAATGTAAATTCTTTACTTCTCTTTTAACCTTTAAACTTTCATTCCACCTGGACTTAAATTTGTATTTATTATGAGAATGAGATCTTATTATTTTTATTCCCCATGTCAATAATTATATCTCCTAGAATCATCCATTTTATACTTTCCACACAGATTCTTAATTCGTCCTCAGACATACATGGGCCAGTTTCTGAACATGGCTGCTATATTTTTCTATTGCTGCTCCAATAACCAAATGTCTTAATTACTATGACTTTAAAGTAATTAAGTTCTTGGTATGTTGTATGGCTAATCTTCCTAACTTCTTTAAAATTATGCTGGTTCTTACTGGCCCTTAGCTCTTCATATATACATTAGAATCAGCTTGTCAAACTCCTCAAGATAATTTTATGTTTCTATGTGTCAGTTAAAACATAAATTAAAATATGAAAATTCCTCAAAATAAACAGATCACACCATGTAAGCATTTATTGGAATTTATAAATATAAGAAGAATTGAAGTCTTTATGGTATTTATCATAATTGAAATTTCTCTCTCCATTTATTTAATCTTTGAGTCTATGTACAATTTTTGTAACTTTATCCAAAAAGTTATCCAACATCTTTTGTTAAATTTACTACTACATGCTTCTAATTTTTGTTGATAGTATCTATAATATCTGCTTTTAAATTGATCTTCCTAATTGTTGATTGCTAGATATACAAAGGTGGTTTATTTTATATCGACCAATTTTCCTGAAATTTTGTATTATTTCTAAAAGTTTTTCTGTTAAGTCTCTCTATTATCTTCAATTAATGACATTTTGCTTCTTTTTATTTCTCTCTACCTTTTATTTTCTATTTGCAGCACTTTATGTCCGTTAGATCTAAAGAGTTAGGGGTCATTACTCTCTTGTCCCAGAGGTAAAAACATTATTTCTAATTGATTACCATTAGCTACAACATTTCCAGTCTTTTTTTAACATATGATTATTTTCCTTGATCAAATCTGCTGTTGCCCTACCTATCAGTCTTTTCAGAGAACCAGCTTTTAATCTTGCTTTCTATTTTATAAACATATACATTCTGCTTTTATTATACATTCTTTATGTTTGTTCTGCCTGCTTTCTAAGTTCTTGAGTTGGATGCTCAGTTTATTAATTTTTATTCCCTTTTTCTTTTCTGATTAAGGCTATAACTCTCCATCACTTTTGTTATTTCCAATAAGTTTTGCTGCATATTATCTTAATTAACATTAACATTGTTTTAAATATTTAAAATTTGTATTATGTTTCTTGTTTGATTCAGTTGTTTGCAAGTATGTTTATTAATTTTTAAATCCATTTGGAATTTTTGGTTTTTCCTAAATTATTAATTTAATTACATTATAGTCAAATATTGCCTTCTAGAATGCCTAAATACCTCCATTACACTATTCTCTCTTCAGCCATGTCCTTAACATTGTTTTAAATATTTTCTAATTTTTACTGTGTTTATGTTTAATATGTTTTTACATTTAATCTACGATAAAATTTTAAATTTCAATTATTAATTTTTTCACTTTCATAATTTCTGTTCATGTTTTTGCAAATCTTAATTTTTCTTACATTTATTAGTCATTTGTTATGTCTCATTTTCAGTCTTCTTATTGTATAGTCTTGATATGACACTTCCATCATTTGAAGACCTTAGATTCTGACCCTGTTCTTTGTTGCATTTGCTCTCATGGGAGATTTTTTTTCTCAGGCTTTATAATGGGAGGTTGTGAGCCAATATTTTAAAAGTATTTTTTTTTTTTTTTGGTAGGTACTGGTGATGGAACCCAGGGGCATTCTACCTCTGAGCTACACCTCTAGCCCTGTTTTGTTTTGTTTTTTGCTTTTGTTTTGTATTGTTTTGTTTTGTTTTTAAACAGGGTCTTTCTAAGATGCTGAGAGTCTAAGTTGCTAAGGCTGGTCTCAAACCTGCAATCCTCCTGTTTCAGCCTCCCAAGTACCTGGATTAAGGCATGTACCACCATGCCTAGCTCAAAGGTATTTATCTGTAGGAATCTTATAAGGCTTGGTTTAATAGCATCTGCCATCTAAGAAGTTCGAAAATACTTCTGCCAGGTGCTTCAGGGGTGCTAGTGAGCTGGGATCTCAATTTGTGATTCTCCCACACTACATAAGTAGTACAAATTCAAATCCCAAACCCAAACAAGGTGCACATCCATCGTTACATGTCTTGGAGTAGACATTATTTTCTAGGACACAGCTTCCTTATCTCCTCTGTGCTGATGGTGGGTTTTTTTTCTCTAATCCCTTCTATTCAAAGGTCAAAACTTTGTGCTAAAGATCTCTGTTCCAATTCATGATCTCAATTTTTCATTTCATATGTCCACATAGTCGTTAAAACCAAGCCCTTGCTTAGCGAGATTAATGACATGTTCCCAGGTCAGCCACAGAATCAGTTCAAATGTTTATCCCTGAGGTTTTCAGTTCCATCTTCCTTTCTGACTCATGGTGATGGCTTTATTTCCTTTCAGGATCAGATATGCATTAAAGAGGTTGTTTATATTCTTTTACCTAGCACTTCTAAGTGTTCATAGTAGGCAAGGAATTAAGATTATTAACCATGTTTTCAGAACTGCAAACAGTAATTTCTTTTCCCTAGTCAAAATCAACTGGTATCACAATGGACAAGCTGAATCCTGTAACTTAGCAATTGTGAAACTTTTTAAATTCAGAATTATATTATCCCAAATGTGTATTATCTCTCTTAGTTTCAGTTTCATAAAAACACATGGAAAAATATAATTAAAGTCCATAGGTAATACAGAGCTCAAATTAGAACCTTTATACTCTACTTCACAAGGATACAAATAAATCCTTTAATTTTCTGGACTTCCTCAGAAGCCCTTCCAATCAATTTTTTTCTGTAATCCTTCCAGATTACACACACACACACACACACACACACACACGATTATTTCCCAGATAACTTTTCTCTGCTTATTATTGACAAATTCCACTGGCTTTCTTCACTTCCATTCATTTACACATTCTTCTAAATGCTTGCTATGCTTCATATACTGGAGGTGTTGCCAAAAACAAAACCAACATCTGGACTCACAGAGTGTTAACACTAGTGTAGGGGAAGGAATAGAAATAATAGGCAAATTAATAAATGCATTTGAGGTTGAACCATATGTTATGGCTACTATTCAGCTGTTCCTGACCCACCAACAGGCCATTCCCTGTGACTCACCTTAATAGAATATGACAGGTGGTATTAAGTGCTACGAGGAAGAAGGAGGCAGGGCGAGTGGAGAGAAAGTGGTGGGGCATGTGTGAGCGTGCTATTTTAGACAGCATGGCCATAAAAGCCTGTCTTCTCAAGTGCCATTTGAACAGAGAACAGGAGTGACGTGAGGAAGTGAGCAATGTGGACATCTGGAGGAAGGACGCTCTAATAAGGGGAAACATAGATGGAAAGGCTCTGAGGGGAAAATGTGTGTATCATATTCAAGGAACAGCAGGAGAGCAGAGGGGCCTGAGCGGAGTGAGATAAAGAAAGATGGGCGGAGCTGGGCCCAGGAATAAAACGTCGGCCATGGTAAGCATGTTCAATCTCATTCCTAGGGGTTCCTTGGCAAGTTTGGGCAAGGACTGGTGAAACATGTCTTATGTTTTCAATGGGTGAAAGCCAACCTGCACGGGACAGGATGGACACAGGATCTGAGTTAGAGTACTGCATTGGCCCAATGGTAAGACCACAGTGATGTCGACTCAAGTGGTAGCAAAGGAAATAGTAAGCAGAGACTGGGCCTTTGCAATTCTTCCATGACCCTTCTAGTCTCTTTTCTACAGCACATTTGTCTCACCACTGTCTTACCCCTAATGAGTGTATTTTCAAACTCCTATTTGTTGACCTTGGTTGATATTGGTACCAAATCATGTTGCCTGCCGGTTTCTGATTCCAGCAGGAAATGTCTAGATCTTCCTAAGTTCAGCAACTCGCAAATCTCTATTTGCATGTCCCATAGCCTGACACATGTGCGTTGCATTGCCACTTTTTTTTCCTTAATCACCCGCAAGACAATGGCAGCGTACCTGATCAAGGAGCAGCTGGTGTTCGCCGTGCAAGGAACACCACCAGAGAGTGAACATGTGGCTCCAACAGCCACCACGGTGCCTCTTTCTGACTCTTCCCAAAGACTGCAACTGACGAGTGGGCTGAGCCTGAGTCACAACAGGAAATGGCCATTCGTGGCCCTCTGCCATGCAAGGTGGCTCTTAACCTTATCCCTGCAGCTGGGCCCCTTCCTCAGAAGTTTCTACACTCCGCAACTCCCCAATGAGGAAGTTGTCTAAGGGGGTTACAACCCTCTAGGGAAAAGCTGACCACAGCTTAATGGCATATGAATGCAATTTATGCAACTTCCCTTTTATACCCAGACAGGGCTAGGTGTATTTTATTCAGTGTTTGGTCAAAATAATAGGCAACTAGCACAGCAAGGTCAACACCAGTCAAGATGGCATGACTGAGCTTGCCTTTTCTGTCTCTAGGTGTAATGGGTCATTCAAGAATAAAACATAAAAGTGTTTATGAATTACAGTTGGTACAAAAGGACCAGAAGTCATGTAAAAATCACTAAGCAACATATCTTATGTTTTAAAAAATCCTGAAGTTTAGTCAGTATGCAATATGTGAACCGGCTAAGGAGAAGATATGACATTAAAATGTCACTAAAATTACTGCTCAGATATAGCAACTCACACACTTCAGATTTAACAGCACAGAGCCTACATAAGGTCACAAGAAATAGGATTTAAACGAATATTCAAAACCCATTTTCTGAAAAGGCATTTTATAAAGATATAAGCAGGTATACCTTTTCCTGAAAAATAATTTCATTTGCCCAATGAAAGGGTGGATGAAAATGTATTCATCATGCTTGTCTCTGGTCTACTTATAAATAAAACAGAACCACACATCTTAATATTCCAGAAAATTAAGCTAGATTTGAAATAATGTTAAAACTACTAAGGCTAGAAATAATAGTCCTAATTCAGTATGCTATTAAAAGTATTTATATAATACCAGAGAGGGTAAAGGAAATTTAAAATAACTGCCAAAAAGTCCACTGATATGACTGTTCCTTAAATTTTGTTGTTGAAAATTCTCTTCTGCTAAAATTTCAAGGATTCTCCCAGTGCTTCTATATACACTCTGACCCCAATAACTGAAAAACCTATCTTTTCTGTAGACCCCGAGGTTACCATGAGACACACTTTTTCTACTGAAAACTGGAGTCGATATTAAAAGAGTTCTTTGCGGCATGGATATTTTTCACTTATAAATTATCATTCGCTTTTCCAAAGACTATGCAAATAATATGACAATAACGACATTAAAAAGAAAAATTTAATTTAGATGTTTATTGCACATAAAAGCATGTTCCACTTATGCACCTCAGTTCCTAATCAGTGAGGATATGTATATCTAGAGGCAGCTGGGAAGTGCCGCCAACCAGGGAATAGCCTGGGTCTGCCTTGGCTCAAAGAAGCATGGACTTACACAGAAGTGACCCTGTGTCCCTAGGCCTGCTTAATCTCCAAGCTTTGATTATTTTCAAATATTTAAATTGGATGATATATTAGTCATGTTTGTATCACTATAGCAAAATGTCTGACAGGCTACTCATGAAGAAAAAGAGGTTTATTCAGAGCACAGTGTAAGAAGTTCAAAATCCAAGATTGGGCAGCCCCATTTGTGTCGATTGTGGTGAGGGCTTTGGATGGCAGAATGGTGATAGTCCATGTAGGAGTAAGAATTCACATCTCAAACAGGAGCAGAGAGAAAAGACAGGAGGAGCCAGACTTGATCCTTTTGAAACAATTCTCTTGTGCAAACTCAAGGGGCCATACAAGAACTACCAAGGGGTTACATTCAAAACTCCAACCACCTGATACCCACAGTACACTAAGGGCCTTCTGCTCTGTCCCACTCCCAGAAGACCCAGCTCCTCTCAACAGCATGACCCTGGGGACCAGGCCTTTAGTCACGATGGATCCGTGGGGGATGCAAACCACAGCAGATGACTATCAAAGCTCAACCTGAATGGGAGATGGGTGGAGAATATAACAGTAACATGCCTTTTCAACAAAGAAATATGCATTTCTCACCTATAAACATAATATTTTCTTTTAAAGAAAATCCCACTCCAATTTGTACAATCAACATTTGCAATTTCACAGTGCACTGTTTCACTTTATTGGGTCAGACATCAGCTACAAACTTGCTCCTGCTCATTTAGTTGTGTTCATTCTAACGATGTCTCAACTTTTGAAGTTCTATTAAAAGAGGAGAGCCTTTCAAATACATGATAACCAGGGTCATAAGGCTCTGGGGAGAGTTGAAAGATGCTTGAAAATATGGTAGTAATCATATAGGCACAGGTAGAAACTTCCTCAACAAGACCTCCAAAGCACAGGAAATTAAAACAAGAATTAATAAGTGGGATAGCATTAAACTACAAAGCTTCTGCTCATCAAAGGAAACCATCAAGAACTTAAAGAGAAAGCCTACGGAATGGGAAAAGATCTTTGCAAGCTATCACTCTGACAGAGGTCTAATATCTAGGATATACAAAGAACTTAAAAGACTTTACACTAAGAAAACAAACAATCCGATCAAGAAGTGGGCAACTGAAATCAATAGACACTTCACAAAAGAAGAGATACAAATGGCCAATAGATACATGAAAAAATGTTCAACATCATTAGCAATCAGGGAGATGCAAATCAAAACTACTCTAAGATTTCATCTGACCCCAATTAGAATGGCAAGCATTAAGAAGTCAAACAACAACAAATGTTGGCAAGGATGTGGGGAAATTGGTACTCTTCTACACTGTTGGTGGGATTGCAAACTAGTTCAACCACTGTGGAGGTCAGTGTGGAGATTCCTCAGAAAACTGGGAATGGATCCACCATATGATCGGGCTATACCACTATTGGGTATCATACCAAAGGGATTGAAACTAGAAAACAACAGTAATATATGCATACCCATGTTCATAGCAGCACAATTCACAGTGGCCAAATTATGGAACCAACCTAGATGTCCATCAACAGATGAATGGATTACAAAATTATGGGAAATACACACAATGGAATTCTACTCAGCAATAAAGAAGAAC
>PVJS01008877.1:0-51930 GCA_004027185.1 Glis glis | reverse complement strand
GGGAGGAAGAGGAGGAGGAGGGAGGAAGAGGAGGAGGTGGTGGAGAAGAAAAGATAAAATTTAGTTCTGTCCTGCTCTTCTCTTTTAGTCACCTGATATGGAAGAACCTCAGTAAATATTGATACACATCAATTTTTGCACAGTAGTTCAGAGAATGTCCTTAAGAGTCAGAAAGCCCTGAACTTAAACTCTAATTCTACCACTCATTAAAAGTGACCTTGAACACATAAAACTTAACCTCTCTGTGTTTCTGCTTCCTATATGAAACATCAGGATCCAAATAGCAACCTCAGGGGGTTGCTGTTAGGATTACATGAGATATATATATATATATATATATATATATATATATATACTCAAAATGGAGTATTAGTTTTCAAAACAAGTGAATTATAACCATATCCAGAAACATGAATGGATCTTGCCATTATAATTGTAAATAAAAAAGGAAATCCTAAAAGTAACTTATAGCATGAATATCTTTTTAATAAATTTTAAAACATCTAAAATAAAAGATACTCTTTCCTATAAAAGGGAAATGAGAGAATAATCAGTATGGAGTTAAGGGTCATGATAACCTTGGAGGAAAGGAGCAGGGGATGGATGGGCTTTTGGGAACCACAAGGTTAGGTGTACATTATTGTTAAGGCCCTACCCTGTTGTTTAGGGTAGGATATTATCTGTGGTTATTATATTATTTAAAAATAGCTAAAGAGAATGGGGTATAAAAAGATCTATCTTTGAAAAAGAGAAAGAAAATACCAAAAAGTATGTGATAGTCTCTACTGTACTTTTGAAATAAAAATTCTATAATTATTTTCAGGTACAAAGATATACTTGGTAGTGCAACATTACCAAAAGACTAGACTCCCTCCTTCTCCTCCTCCTCCTCTTCCTCCTTGTCTTCCTCCTCCTGCTCCTCCTCCTCCTCCTCTTCCTCCTTGTCCTCCTCCCCTTTCTCTTCCCCTATCCCCTCTCTCTTTGACTCTTATATCCTTTTAAATTTGTTACTGGGACCTAGATGAAAATGTTGTCATTTTATAAAGTCAAAACCTAAAGCTAATGTCCTTTGGAACCAACAACAAAATTAATGTGGAACTATTCATGCTTCCATCTATAGTAATAGCAAATGTTTAAAAGTTTTCAAATATCTATGTATATAAAGCATGAGTAGGTCAGGTATGGTGGCACACACCTATAATCCCAGGACTTGAGAGGCTGAGACAGAAGGATTGAAGTTTTGAGGCCAGCTTCGACAACATAGCAAGACCTTCAGCAACCTAGTAAGACCCTGTTTCAAAATTTTAAAAAAGTGGGGAGGCGGGCTGGGGGTGTAGCTCAGAGGTAGAATGTCCTTGGGTTCAATCCCCAGTACAAAAAACAACAACAACAAAAACAAACAAACAAACAAAAAAAAAAACATGAGTAGGCCGGGCGTGGTGGCGCACGCTTGTAATCCCAGTACTTTGGGAGGTGGAGACCAGAGGATCCGGGTTCGCAGCCAGCCTCAGCTCTGTCGCTCTCTCTCTCCCTGTCTCTCTCTCTCTCTCTCTCTCTTTCTCTCTCTCTCTCTCTCCTTAGTGAGGCCCTCCGCAACTTTGTGAGACCCGGTTTCAAGATAGAGTATAGAAAATAGGGCCGGGGGCGTAGCGTGGAGGTAGAATGCCCCTGCATTCAATCCCCGGTACCGCAAAAAAAAAAAAAAAATGAGTAAGTAGGTGGTTGATAACTAACTGTAGTCACAAAATTCTTGTTATTGTTTCCAATTATTCTATAACATTCTTGGGTGGGACAAGTAGAAATGAAATGGTAAATCATGTGGGTACTAGATTTCAGACTATAAAGCCCATTTGCCTTGACAAGATATTTTCACTTAATTTTCAGTTTGGTCTTGTCAACTAAATAGCAGAAGAGGAAGTTTTAACCAAAACAATTTAGAAGATGTGTAATGCAGACAACGTGTTAGGAAGTATTGCAGCCTGTCTATTGAGGGGCCTCCTCGTGAGTTATGCCCCTCACGAGGACCTGCCTCTCTGTCAGAGGAAAGGTGAGCCACATGGACTAGATTCTCTAACAGATCGCTAGGTGGGATGAGATGAATATAACCTGATCCTAGAAGGCTTTGAGAAGAAATGGTGGCTTGGTCCCAAGAAGTTCTTTCTTGGCTGTCCTCTTTCTTTTAAAACTTTTCATACTTGCCACCAAATTCAAATTTTACAACCCCAAAGCTTCAGGCTGACACCAAATGGAGCCCAAATAATCACTACCTTTCCAGTATAGAATAGCTTGGGCAATGATGGGAAACATTCAAATATTAAGCTGCTTTTGAATAAATAATGTATAAAGAACAGAAACAAACCAGGAGAAATGCTTCTCCGTGGACATGAACATGAAAACAGCTGGGTAGCTAAGGAAGGCATTATTCTACAATGGAACATGCCTACAATGTAGGAGCCTCTCCTACTTTATTTTGTCCCTCAATAAACAGTTGACTCTTCCATATGTAAAAATTATGTTTCCTTTTGCTAACATTAATGGCTTTCAATTAAATCATGCGCTTTTATCATATCAATTTACAGAAGTATTTTTAGCCAAGTTACTTATAGAACATTTTGGTCTGTCTTTCAGAGTCCCCAGTAAACACGGGTATTTGCTGATCTACTTTTAATTTATCAAAGTCCTCCCTCAACAGGAATTGCACAAAACATACAAACAGCAGAGACTTCTCCTATACAATGTGTATTTGATATGCTTGATGTTCATCTTTATGCACATATAGACATTAGCATATAAGAAATGAGAGTGTCTATAAATTCAAGGAAACATTTAAGTGCACAGTGATACATAGATACATGGGCGTAATACTTTATGTAGTTGATAAATATTTCATCTCTACCATAAAGAAAGCTTTTTATCAACTTTGATTGTTTTTTTATTACCTTAAAGTATTGCAGTTGTTTCTCAGCATTCATTGTTCCTTCCTTTTCTTGTCTCAGACAGGAATTGAAGATGAAAAGCTCTGTATCTCTTAGCCACGCTTTCAGTTCTTTGATCCTGACCTCCAGCTGCCTTACCAGGCTTCCGCTTTCTGGAGAAAGCAGGTCACGTGGACCCGACCCACTGTGCCCTGCCACTGTGTCTTGTATCTTCTCTCCTAGGGTTTTCTAATGCATCAGATTCAGAAACAAAAAACAAAAACATAGATTAGCTGAGGTGCCAAAAACACATGATAACAAGAGCTACCTGGAAGTGTCCAGAGGCACCTTTCACCTCACTACTGATAATCAGTTCCAGTTAGCTCACTGGTCCATTTGGGATTCTAATTCTCAGGCAGTGCATGTTGTTCCGACTGCCAGTGGATACTTAAGAAAACTTATACTTTCCTTAAACAGAAAAGAGATTTGGTCCATAAGTTCACCATGGTCACAGATAAAAATTCATTTGAATTCTTATAACAAGAATTTACAGTAAAAGTTCTCTACATAAAATGTTGAAGAGATAGAAGTCAGAGTTTAATCAATATACTAAAGAGGCCAAGAGTAGATTGTTCAGAGAATTAAATTCCTTCTTTCATTTTGAGAAATATAATTCTCCAAGCCATATCACAGAGGGCTTTTAAAAAGAGATGGCTTCTGTGGTGTTGGTGATTTTTACTTGACTTGCAAATTGTTCAACCCCACAATTCTTTCCATTTTACATTTTGGATGCTAGATGCTCTACTATATGTGTTAAAATAATCCCTACTCATTGTGTTAGAAGCCTGCTTAGATTAGCCACTATGGCGTGAAGGTGCCACTGAACTGGGCTCCTTCCTTCCTTCTTTTCTCTTTCCTTTCTTTTCTTTCTTTCTTTCTTTCTTTCTTTCTTTCTTTCTTTCTTTCTTTTTCCTTTTTGGTGGAAAGCACTCTCTTTGGAGAATCAATAGGATTTAATCTATAATGATAAATTACACCTACTAAAATAGCTTTAAAACAGAAATAAAATTAAATCAACAAACATTCATCTGCTATGTAGTGTTCTGTAAATAGTATTTTTAGAAGGCCGTAACAGAAAAACAGCCTTTCCTGGCAACACCCTTGTATTTTCATGGTGCAAATATTGATAATTTGAAGACCCTCAGTGGAATCCAGATTTAGCTATTGTTTTTATGCTGTAACAAAAGTAGCAGCAGGAGGTGAAATCAATGCCCTTGGAGGGTAGGGTCACAAAAAAGAATTTATTGCTACTTTTTTGTTCTGGAACAGTTTGCAATCATAAATTCTTCATAAACAGAATACTTCAGAGAATGGTCCGTCTTCATAAATATACGACAGAGGACATCAATTTCATTTAATTCACAATTTGTGTCAGCACAGCAGATGCCGATGCCTGCCTTGATAGGGTTGTTTAATATGCAATTGAGACAGAGTAATATGCAGCACAGGGGACAAAATTTCACAGATTAAACTGTACGCACCACTGACATTTCATTCTAATGTATTTCCATTCCACACTGTTCACCTTAGATGAAAGTAATATTAAAAACCATATCCCTCTATTTTACTATTGTTAGAAGTTAAAATTCTTGTCTTTAATTTTTTTTCATGCCAATTAAAATGTAATCAAGCCAATTAAAACAGTATGCCTGGGTGGTGATAGTGTGGCACAGGTTTTGTATTATAAAATCTTCCCTCTATCCCACTCTCTCCCCAAATCATTGCAAAACTGCATATTGCATTTGAATGATATTTTTGTCAAAATGTCAACCACTTTTAAGGTATCTCATTCTTAAAGGATAGTTAAGCATTGTTTCTCTCTTCAATATAATATTCATTTAAAATTTTGTTGAGGAAGCAATATCCATGACATATTTTGAAGAGTTTTCGAAAAAGATCACTATTAGTTATTTATCAAAATAACAAAAGATATACTGAAATATAAAGTAAACAGACTATCACTCTATCTGTGAAGCACATAAAGTTGCTATTCTTATCTATTTAGTAAACAACCTTTTAAAATGTCATACACTAACCTCATTTCTCCTGTCTGAAGTCAGTGAATTCTGTAAAATTTAGTAGATTCTGACTTAAATCACCACAAAGTAAAATACATTAACTAGTATTAAAAGGCATTGTAACAGAGTTAGAACTTTTAACATTTTAAGTTACTTTGCACAGAAGCAAAAGGTAGAGAATTTAGATGAGAACCAAGGACTTAAAGTTACAGTTTTTTAATCACCTAGATTAAGCATGACATAAACTTAATACTGGCATTTCTCCAAGTCATCAAGGTACATGGAGGGCTTCTAATTCAAAATATTTTTGGAGTATTATTCCTTCAAAAAAAATTTTAAGAGGCAGAAAAACACAAGGCTTGGAAAATTATGCTCCATAACTGATACCACACATACTTAGCTATTATAATTAATCATTTAGGTAATTGACAAATTTAGCTTAAAATGACAAATTTAGCTTACCCTTGATTTGAAGTGAAGGCAATTTAGGAGAGAAGCTGATGAAAAAATACAGGTTAACTTCTCTCTCTCTGCTGTCTTCCAACAAAAGGACAGTACTATCTCCTGCACAGTGCCATCCTGGTCTCTGGGTAACAGAATCTCTAAATTGCCTTTTTTGCCAGATTCTTGCAACTCAGACTTTGGCTGAGACCCAGCCCATCATTGCGTGAAATGAATTACATGAAACTTTTTTTTTTTTTTGCTTTTGTTAAAAGTGAACTGGAAATTGAGGCACAAAACAGAGGCTGATTTAATTCTGCAATTCAGATTTGGGTCAAATTTGCATCTTTGTTTTGGTGCTATAGTGTGACTTGAAAGCTGTAGTGACAACTCCACTTTTCATCTTAAGGGTACAGTAAATAGTTAAACAGTAGATGTCTCTAACATGTACCTTCAGAATAAATTCTATTAACATTCACTCAAGCATGACAGTCAGTGTATATCAGATATACTGTATTATAGTTGACTTGGTGCATACCCATAATACATGGCATATTTTACTCACTTTTCTATGTATTAAAGAACCAAAATTATTAAAATCTGAGAGGAAACAAGCTCAGAATTTTAAAAAAAATCAACAGAAGAGGAAAAGCAGTGTTTTCCCTATAATAGCATGAATAGCTTGTTTGAAATGTAGGTAGTGAATTGAAAGAGAGAGATATTTGTGCCTCAAATTAGAAATCAGACAGATAGAGTACTTCACCACACAAAAAATGTACACATAACCTACAAACAGTAATAAAAATGCAAATACCCCAAGCAGTTCCCATTTTTCATTAATTGAATCCACTTTTTCAAGGAGATCATTTGGTAGTAAAACGCCACCTTTCTTCAAAGCTTCAACCTTACTAAGCAGCTCCATCTTTTTCAGGTGCCTGATGGACATTTCCACGCTGTATCGCTAAAATGAAAAGAGAGAAAGAGATATTATTAGGGAGGTATTCTTAGAATGTCTTGGAGCAGAGTTTGTAATGCTTATGGGTGTAAAAGTTTTTATTTCCAATAAAATTTATGGGGAGAATAAACCTAAGTACCTCAAGTAGTTGAGGAATGTTGCCAAAAACTGTTAAAAATATATCTTAGACACATATACACAAACATCTAAGTCATTGTATTGAGTTGACAGAGATTTGTCTTTTTAAGCTAAGTTTTCACACATGTTTGATCTTTAATTTAAAGTTTCCCAAATAGGTAAATGCCTGGTCTACAAGGATTTAATATTACAGTTAATTTGGGTCAACATTTGCTCCAGAGTACTGTCCACTTCTCATCTCTGCCCCCCAAGGACCTGTCTCATTGGTTCAAATAAAATTATCCTTGAAGATTATGTGACTTCTTTCTCATCCTATAAATTGCCTGAATTCCTGAATTCTCAATTAATGTTTTGTTTTCATTTTTCTTTTACTTAAAATCTGTGTGTTGGTGTAGAGAAGAGGTACATATAGAGAGGAAAAAAGAAAACTAGTACTTTGGGAATGGTTACAAATTTATACTTCCTTACTGATTACTATAAATTGTTCCCAAATATTACAGTTGATTACAGAACCCACTCCCCAACATACATTGTATTCTAACAAACTGCCAAACAAGTCTCTCTTAAAATGTTTTGCTGTAGATAATATAAGAGCTCTTTAATATGACAGTTACTGTAGTGATTCTCTTCAAATAACTCTATTTGGATAACTTCATAGTTAGAAAGTCTCATGGACAGCTATAAGTAATTCTGGCTGAATTTTTAATGTATATATAAAAATACTAGCGTAGAAAAATTGGATTCTGTTTAACATATTAAACATGTTTCATATTTTTAAAAACATTTTCAAACAATAATGGTAACTCCAAAATTCCCATGGTAGCATTGCTCCTTTGCCCTAAATGAGCAAGACTGCCCTAAGGTAAGCATTGTTATCAGATCTAATAAGAAGTGCTTTAGTCTTGGCAAAGTAGCACTAATCAGTGAGTTCAAAACATGCCCAAGCAGTTGGGTGATTTTATTCACCTTGAAAACATGGTACTATATAAAATCTCAAACAGAAATACAATTGGAAGCAGCTTAAAGGAAAAGAGGGTATGAAATCACTGTTTCAGTTAATAGATTTTCAGCATCTGCATGCATATGTTTGCATACTTTTAGTTTCATATTTTAATCTTTCATTTACACTAAACATGCACATCATTTGTATTATGTAAACTTCTCCAAATGTTAGTCATTTGTGGATCACAGAACAAAATGTTTTAAATGAGGTGATTTAAAGCATTTCATATTATTAATGAATGTTGATCAGGGTGTCAGAGTATCCAAAATTACATGAATATGCATAGTGAAGAAAATCAAGGGTTGCTTTAGAGCGCTTTCAGAATTTGGCCTGTGATACATGGGAAATTCTGATTGCATTTTCTAATGACAGGCAATTACTAGGACCACATATTCCAAAAAAGAAAACATACTGTCCACTTGAGTTTTCTGGACTCAACACTCAACAAGTATTCTAGAAACCTAGACAGTGTTTTATTTGTCAGAATGATGACTAGAGAAGAGACCAATATATTTTATGTAATCAGATTCCCAGGTAAAGATTTATATAATTAATTTGATAAGACTTTGACATAATGTTGAGGCAACCAGTATTTTAAGTAGGCAGAAGATCCCTACTCAAATCTTTTACTCATGGCACGTGCATGAATCAACAGAGGGAGTCCTCTGGCTGTGAAACCTGGCAGTGGCCTCTACTGGTCATCACTTTTACTTGTGACAAGCTCAATTCTCTTTACCCCAATTTAGAACACCTCCTACACAACAGAGTAGTCAAGAAAGAGAACAGTTAAAATGTATCCTATAAAAATGATAGTCTTGTAATAATAAAAATATAAAAGTAATTGCCAGGGGCTATGGGGCATGCCTGTAATCCCAGCTACACAGCAGGCCTGGACAGGAAGATCACAAGTTCAAGGTCAGCCTAGGCAATTTAGCAAGACTGTCTCAAAATTAAAAGTAAAAAGGTCCTGGGAGGATGTAGTTCAATGGTAAAGTGCCTCTGGATTCAATCCCTAGTATCATAAGCAAACAAACAAATGAAAGCAAACAATTAATTTAATTTTAGAAATAATGAAATAATTTTCTCTGTGAAGTGTAGTATAAGTAGTTATAGCAATAGTTACTAAAATGGTGTTACATTAAAAACAAACAAACATTTGCTTTCTGCATGCTCTCTTTGTCCCATGTAGCTTTACTGTATAAACAGCCTGATGAAAGATGTGATTTATGGACGATGTCTTCAAACTATAAAAGCTAAGAGAATCTCGTTAATTGTTAGATGTATTGGTATGTGAGCGAAAGGTACTAGAATGTCATGTAATTTAAGGTGAAAATATTTATTTTAATTTTGGAGCACTCTGAAGGTTGAATCTGGTAAGATTCAGGGCCTCAAGCTGCATGTGTAATAATGCCAGGAGGCTTATATTTGTGTTGATGCTTGTGTGTTTTGCTCTCTTCTCCCTAACATCGTTTCAGAAGCATTAGATGGGGAGAATCAACTGCCAGCTCTATCAGTTCTCAGTCATGCCATCAAGTAGGGCTACTTTATCCTGTGGTGAGAAGATAATTTAATCTTCATATTCATTCCACCCACAGCAGTAAGTGAGCAGAGGCTGCCCCATTGTATCCTGTAGTCTGGGGATGTTATGATATAGACTACTCTTCAATAGCTAAAAATGAGATTAGCAAAGTTAAAGTCAGGTGGCTTTTCTTGAGTGCTAAGGTAAATAAGCATCCAGTATTTAATTTCCCCACAGCACCTGCTGTGGGCCTCTCTGTCTAGTCAAAAATAAAATATACTCTATTGAAAGGGCATATTTACATTATTAAGTGTATTTGCTTGGCCAATTCAATTTTGACTAATGAATCCTCCTAATAGGTTTGTGAATGATCTAAATTAAAGACACAGGCCACTACCATCCTAAAAGCATATCTGTGTATATAACTATAAAGAAAACTTTTTAAAAAAGAATTTAAAATAACCATAAGTGGTAGCTTACTGTTTCAACTAAGAATTAAATAAGTTTTTAGAAAATTCATATTGAGAATTTACTTTTTAAAAGCACAAATGCTAAAACTGAATTATGAAATAAAGCCAGCAAAAAAAGGGATTTCTGAAATAAATATACGTACAAATGCATGCAGACTTGATTGAGATAACTTTTTTGACAGTTATGCTAAAGGCTTTTTTCCTCCCTAAAACCTTTTTTTTTTTTTTTTGTTAAAAATCACACCGAAAATTCTGCCCAAATGGAGACTGGAACAATGCCTTGAAACAGTGTTAATTGTCACCATGGAAACCAGAAGAATAAGCCATTTTGAAACTGGTATAGAAGGCACACATTGAGCAACTCAAGCATTTTTCTGCCTCCCTCAATGTTAAAGAACAAGATGCCTTGTCACTGTGAGGTCAGAGAAAGAAAGCATCATGAAAGGGTTGTAGATGCTCACTGTCTAGTAAATAAAAAAAAAAAATAAAAAAATAAACTATATTCAGCTAATGCTGTAAGACTCTACCAGTGAATCTTTTTGAAACAGAAAGATCATCAAAAGATGGCCAGGATTGGGGGATGGCTTCCACCTAAGCAAAACTTCAGGGCTATATTATGTGAACCTTGCCCCCAAAGCTCCCTGGGAATTCTGCTGTTGTAATAAAACTTCAGAAGAGGAAAGAAAAAAGGCAGCATGATGGAATTCAAAATAATGCTCTAAAAGCACACAGAGAGATTAAGACATCCATTGTAAGACTTTTGTATGGTGCTTCTGTTGGTTATGCTGAAAAGAGACCAGACATTGCTGAACTCTCCGGAGAGTGAAGCTTTTGCTACAAGAAACACAAATACAATTAAACCAAATAATTTTCTTGATTATTAGGACTGTCAAATTCTGTGTCATCAGAGTTTGAGTGTTTACATTATACAATGTATTACTTTTAACTGGGCTTCAGTGACTTTATCATAGGTAGAGTTAAAAGAATAGCAAGTTTGAACATCTTTCCCCATGCAAATTAATACCTCAAACACCTGCATATTTGGCCCGATCGCCTCCCCCATACACACATGATAGGCAGATAGAGAAAATAAACACTAAGAAAATAAATATATATCTTAGTATACCAACAAGAGAGCATATGCAAGGAATGTGCCAAGACATAAAACTACTGGCAAAATTATGTGTGAAAATATGCATTTTTGCACAAAATGCAAGGATGTGTCTGCCTCTGACTCTCACATTGTGTTCTCTGGCTAGTGTTTGCCCTCCTCATTGGAGGCTTCATGGTGGCCCCTCAGCAAGTCCATGCCTAATGCCATTCAGTGGTGAACAAAGAGTCTTTTTATACGAAAGTCCAGGGTCCACAGCTCAGCTGTACTGCTAGAGGCCAGAGTTGCCTTTGCAGCAGTTCTTGTGCTGCCTCCTTTTCTGAAGACCAGTGGCCAGCATCTCACAAAGCATGTGATGCTTCACAAGGAGTCGTGGGTATCACCAACACTTGGGGAAGATGTTCAAGACTGAAGAAGAGGGTTCAAGCCCAAGACAAATAATAGTCCTTATTTCTTGCAAACTACTTGTATTTCACCATTAGCATTTATGGTGAATAATTGCACAGAGAAATTATAAAGACTCCTACAATTGTCCTTGTAAATTAATAATAGCCTTTCTTGATTGGGATAAATTTGCTGCTGAGCCTTTGGAAAAAATTAAAAAGTGCAATGTCATTTAAAATTGCCAGAACTCGCACAGCAAATTACATCTGAGGTTAAGAATTGAGTTTTCCCCTCTTCTACCTTATTCCATTTGCATGATCTGGAAATCACATTACATTGGCCATGTATTGTTAATTGGACATAGATTGCATTATCTTTAATATAAATCAAACTACAAATATTAAAATGAATTGCAAATTCCCTAATAGAAGATCATAAAACAATCTTTTTAAAAGTATCTCCCATTAATAATTTAATTCCAATTATATCACTCAGGAAACTTAAGTAGGCGACCTGGCAACTTATTTCTCCAATCATTTCTTTTACATAACAAATATCTACACCTTTTAAAATAAATATAGCCAGAGCAGAATTTATTGTTATAGAATAAAAATAAAAACATCCAATAATGAAACTTTTAATGTCAGTTTCAAGTAAAATGTTGCATAAGAACATCAAGACAAGTCTGCCTGTCTCCACCCTTTCCAACCCATGTCAAGGGTGAGAAAAATATCTCCTATAGGAAAGATTCACTAAGTTTAAGAAATATTGTGGTTATACCACCTAAAATTGTAAAACTTTTCATTATTATTCTATTTATTTTTTGAAAGGGTTCTCTAGTCCCTTAGATATTTCTGTAAATTTGGTATCCTTCTGAAGCCTCTCCATGGCCTTTAATGAGTTTATATTAAATATTTAATACTGTTTAGGGCATATCCACTACTACCAAAAACAGTTATATTCCCAGCAGTCCCACTGTTTCAGGCAGAGGACTTGATTGATCCTCCTAGCCTGAATTGAGCAGAATGAAAAGAAGCAGTTGGAAAATAGCTGCAATCATTTAATGCAGATGACCTCTGACAGCCTCGCAGCTCTTCTATCTGAACAGAAATTTGCATGGGGTCTCTGTGCAGAGGAACAATGTAACCTAAATGGTAGACAATCTTTATTCTAATGAAGTGGGTGTCAAGGTCAATGTAAAACTGCAATGATAAATGGCGCACCACTAGGCAAGAGAAGTTGCAGAGGCATTGTAGTGCTTTCACATTAATTGAAGACTGAAATGCACCGCGTGAAAAGCACAAGCCTCTCTTTTCACCATAATGTGTTAATGCGCCAGTGCTGAAATGATTTCTTCAAGATGTTTGCCTGTTGACATGTATCTGATTGCAAAAATAACACAAATGTGGAATTAAGGCTAAAAAAAATGGACATTTTTAGAATTTTGTGTCTTCCTGGAACAGAATTACAAAAATTAAATAAAATGTCCCCAAATGACATCCTGACACCTAATGTAATTCCTTTGATCCCTTTTTCTTCTGCTTTTCTATTTAGACCTGTCTTTAATTAGTTTCGACCAAGCGACCTTTTACAGAACCTTCACTGGATACTTTCATGCTGGGCTAACTGTAAAGGAGAACTGAGGACAGTCATTTAAATACTATTTTCTCCCTTGCTTTTAAGTTTTCAGCTTAGTCTCTAAGTTATAATCTGCAGGTGTTGTTTGTCCTAAGTGGAAATATAATGAAAAGCTCATGGTTTATATATAAGAAAATAAATATTTTCTACTGGGGAAAATTAAAAACCATAATCTGGTCACTTGACATTGCCAAAATGACCATATAGCAATAATGACACTTGTTTCCTCAGTTGATCCAGCAATTTTATGGCATTCAACATTTCATAAAAATAAGGACTGTAAGCTACTTTTAAAAAATCCTGATCTACTTAAGCCTGCAAAGGGGACACTGTTTGCGAATACACTCATTAGCAACCAAGCACTTTAACTTCATCAATTAAACAGGAAATGGAGTTGCACCATTAGTTTCACAATTTGCTAAAATACTGATAAGAGCATATTACTAACCATTTGAGAAACATTTCCAGGCTCAACTCATAATAGGTTATAAACTACATGCATTTTTATGGTTGACATTCTTTTCTGATTCCAGTAAACTCTGTGATACTCCAAAAATAAGCTTCCTGCTACAAATAGATTTTAATAATGCAACTGCAGTTTTACTAGTCAAGATGTCTGTATGTCTGTAGTCTAGGGGACTACAAAGCTATTAGTATACGTCAGTGTAAAATAAATGATTTTGCTGGTTGGCAACTCTGATGTAAAAACAAACTGTCTCAAAGAGAAATCAACAATTCCTGAAATGGTAATTCAGAGGGAAAAAAAAATCTTACCACAAAGGAGGATAGTGAAAAAGAAAAAAAAAAGTTACTGATGAAACTGTTTAAAAAACTGTACAGCTTCATCTGTGTGTGATTTGTCAGGTCTGAAGCTTTGACGTGCCCAAGGGGCAGACCCCAGTGGGGAGTAGGCTGCCGAGCTAAATAGCTGTGAAAGAAGTCTTAATGTAGGATGGAATTCAAACTAACCTTGACATGACCTCCGGAAAAATATGCAAAAAGTAAAATGAATGCTCTCTGCAAGATACATCCTAATTTTGTGGTGGAGCTGGTTAGTTTTACAAACATAACTGAGACCTTAAAAGAAAAACAGAAAGCTAGTAAAAGGAGAAAACTTTAGAATTCAGGCAAAAAAAAAACATAAGTAGGCATGATGTGTTACTGGTTACTGTGAAGGCATGTGAACCATTTGGAAAGAATCCAAATAAAAACCCACACCGAACAATATTGTTGTCAGCCTGTCTATTCAGAAAAATTGTTTTTTTTTAGGTTGAATATAAATGACACAAAGCCAAGATTACATCACTGCATTACAAAGTCTGTTGTGGCTTTTAGCTGAACAAGCCCAATGGATCTATTGGTTTAGGACAGTAATTCAGTAAGGAGGTTTTAATGTGTTATTTTTCCATTCAGAGTCAATAAAAAATAGTAGAATTTAAGGAAGAAATATCCCATGTGCTTTTTAGTCTATTTCTTGCTTTTGATCTGTATTTGATATGCCAAACTCCAGTTTCAGTTGATGCATTTAGTCCTGATTTGACTCTTTTATAAATTTTGGCTGTTTTGAAGTGATCAGATTAGTCCGAAGGCATTTGCTCTAGTTCCCTGGACAAGAACTGGCTAACTCACTGGATATATGGAAATTTTAATTGAGTGTCAACTTGTGTAGAAATTCAATCCTATTACCTTCTCAATGCAATTTTGTAGCAATACCAGTTATTTACTATACTACTAACCAGATTTTAAACATAATTAAATTGCTAGAAACATACACCCAAAATCTAATGACTTGAATCCCTACAGCAAGGATATGAATTCATGAATCAGGTATATGTACTTCCATTAGATTTTCATAAGCATTTAGTGAGCAGATGGATGGACACAATTGCTTAGAGGCACAGGAGTAGAAATTTTTGCTGAGAACCTGTTGAACACCATATGTAAAGATCACTGTTTAATGAATATGTTATGCTATAGATCTCTTCTTTGGTCCTGTCTTACTCAGTGTTTTAACAATATAGATAAGGAAAACATGAACACACGTCATGTTGATCAGATTAACAGATTATACTAATCTCATTGATAAATAAAGAATAAATAATTTAGTTCAGAGATCATAAATACCTACAGGTACTTACATGCTAATAAACTGGTCTTTAGAAGAGAAAAAGGAAAAAGAAAGAAAGGAAAGAAAGAAAGAAAGAAAGAAAGAAAGAAAGAAAGAAAGAAAGAAAGAAAGAAAAGAGAAAAGAAGGGAAGGAAGGAAGGAAGGAAGGAAGGAAGAAAGAAGGAAGGAAAAGAGCCCCAATTTGTAATGTTTGCTGATTTCCTTGGTATAAACATTCCAACTGTGGCAAATTCCAAGCTACCAATGGTTGTCACTTTTGGCAAAATCCTTAAGTATTCAGCAGTAGGTTCTCCCTCCCAAGCCAGTATTAGATGGCTCCAACACCCTGCTACCTGGCAGGTAATAAAAGGAATGGGGTAAGAATAAATCCTCTTCTCTCATTCATATTCTACCTACTGCTAGTATAATGGAAAAAGAGAACTATTTTCTCTACTGACAGAAAAAAATGAGTGCGTGTGATTATTAGTAACATCTGATCAAGTGACAAGAGACAATGGAGTAGTGTGATCTGTGGTGAGTGGGATGCCCCATCTAAAGGGGCAAATGTTACTTATGCCAACTATTCCCACGTGGGAATATAGTTTCAATATGACTTTGGTACTGCCAGGTATGTTTTTTAAAGTGAAGCTACACACTTTTATGTGAAGTCTCATAATATTTACATGTTGCATTAAAACTTTTTAATACTATGCAAGCCAAGCTATGTTTCTGACTTGAATTTGAATCCACAGGTTGTAACTACTTCGTTTTGTCTATTTCAGATGATATTAGACTCTAAAGGGAACAAAGCTGCTGGCAATAATGAGTTAAATCTAAGACAAAGAAATGGCAATGTCAAGCCTTCCAGAGTGAATAACTGCCCCACCCTCATCCAAAAGATAAATATGTAGAAACTGCATAGAGTAGAGGTGACTAGGCTTTAGTTTCCTTTAGGTTCAATGAGTGAACAAACAATAGAAGGTACATGTAAAACAAACAAACAAAAAGAAATGATTTGGGGTTGGATGGAGACAAACACAAGGTCAAGACAATATATTAAATGTCCAAAGGAGACTACTCAAGGAAGGGAGATTTGACACTTCCTCAATAGGAAAGCAACTGAAGGAGTTAAAGGTATTCAATAAAGGGGTAAATGATAGAAGTGAGAAAAGAGAAAAGACATGTTAGTAGACTGAATATTTAGAGGACTTTTAAGTAGAAATATTAATTTAGGGATAAGTAGGAAAAATACAACATGGGAGAGACAGTGTGTTCTCATTCACCAGACGTGTTTAAGCAGAAACCAGATGTCTACCTGGCTGGGATATTTTATGGGATAATGAGTCCTTGAATGAGGATTGGCCTGGAAGATAGAGTCTACAGTTTCTCTTTTTTTTAGAAAGTTGAACTTCTTTGGGCCAACATTGATCAACCATAGCCATCACATTATTCTATGTAGAATACCAATACCCAAAACACCAAATTAAAAAATTGTCACTTGTTGGAACAAGATTCAGACAAGATTTTAATGCAGAAAAACCTGGGAGAATGACAGTGAAGCAAAGACAGAGCCACATAAAATGTACACTATGCAATCAAAGCTCTGTACAATCTAAGCTTAAGACATAGAGGACCAAAAGAAAGGACAAGATTAACTGAAAATTCTGAAACCATTTTCAACCCAAACTACTTTCAAATCCTTTTAGTTTGATAAAAATATTATAGGAAACTTCTACATAGAATTTATGTAGTTAAGCCCTTATTTTAGCAAGGTTCTCCCTGCAGATTTTTTTTTAAAGACATACACTTCAGAATGCCACTCTCGAAATTTCCCTTACATCAATACACAGACTCTTCTCCAATAGATATGTAAGAAATGAATTACAACCCTTGCTATCAGCAGTATGGGCATAATGGTAGTCTCTCTTCCAGACTCTGAAACTTCATGGTTATGCTATATTATGTTCAAAATCTACACATCTCGATGGGTTTTCTGTGCATTCCAATGCACTTCAGTGGTGATGTGGATCATTGCCATAATACATCATGACTGTTCTAATTATGGTTTCATTATGATGCTCCATATCAGAGCTGTTGTAATGTCATGTCAGCCCATAGTAAGAATAGTTATGCAATTATGTAATATCTGTAACAGTATGCAATGTAGGGTGGAAAAAAGACACAAGAAACAGAAATTAATGTAAGAAAACTCAGTTTTCTTCTTGAAAGAAAAAAGTGTCTGATTTAAAGTAGCATCTCTTTTGTTTTCCATTCCTCAATCAAAGCAAAACCCCCAAACACATTTATTTTTAATTGGGAACTATATAATTTAATGAATTTCCTTAAATCAAGCAAAATAAGAATTAAAAAAGGAAAATTCCAGACTTTAGCTATTCTCCATATGTAGCAAAATAATTAATTTACCTAATATATGCCATATGAAGTCCAGTAAAAATTTAAGTATAGTAAATTAAAACCCACTGAAGGCTTATCATTATCAAGCTTCAAACACAACATCATGTTCTTATATTCATCACAGTGACCTCCTGTGTAGACACAGCATTTCTTGCCTCATCTCCTAAAACTTGATTGACCAGCCATGTCCTATGAAATAAGCTATGAAAATAAATGAGGTAAAGCACTGATAGCCTTATTTACTTCCCTAAACTAGGACCATAAGAATTCCCTTGACTTTAGCTGCCAAAATCTACCCAAATATCTATAAAAGCAGAAATCTTATTTGCTTTATACATTTGAAGTATCAACTCTCAAAGGATGAGGACTACATCTTCTTTGGATGACCATGGAGTATTTTGAATATATAAGGCTTTCAAAAACAAAAACAAAAACAAAACACTAAGTCAATGAATAATTTCTTAAACCAAGTGATACATGAACTGCTATTTGTTGTTTTAACATACAATCAAAGGAGAATCTCTATATCAACGCTTACCCCATTTCTTTATAGCTGAATTATAGGCCTGTTCAATGGAGGTATTTATAATGGAAATGCTGATGAAGTCTAAACTCTGGATGTCTATGGTTGTGCAACAGCAGCCATTTCAAATATAGATATATTTTTAGCATTAGGAGGCACCAAGTTTGTTTAAATCTGGATTTTTTTTCTACAATTGCAAGTAATGCTAATAGCACACTGTAAATGTTAAGGCTAAGTGTGCAATGTCAAAATAGATTGGATCTCTCTGAAAATTGGAAATTCAGGCTTTTCAAACATAATCCAGATGTTTGGCTTTTATTCAGATTTCAAGAAAGAGGGAACTAATATGATATAAAATTCATACATGCATATTTCATTAGAGCCTTTTGTATCGCTGAATTAAACATTCTGAAACGTGCTTTTCCCAAATCATGTAGAGTTTAAACCAAGGCAGTTGCCAAGATATTGTGCACCTCAAAAATAATGCCCCCAAAAAGCCAAATTAATTTCATACGGAGGAGACTATATATTTCTTATGTTGGCTTTATTGATAATGTTTCTTCAAAAAGAATATTTTACTTTCTCTTTAAGGGAGAAAAATGAGAACTGCAGCCATCAAAGTTCATCAAAAAGGTGTTGCTGCAGAATGTGGTGACTTGAACTCTGTGTGAACAAGTGGCCTAAACGAAGGCTGGAAAGCTCTTATTTTCATCATCAAAAACTATCTTTTCCAAGTTTGGTGCAAATGGGCATTCCCAAGGACTCAGGACTCTGGCACTGAGAAACAGCATCCAGAATTTGTCACATTATGGTAGGTGTTAAGACATTGCTGATTAAAGCTTTTCTGGGGTTGCCTGCTCCCCAGACACAATGGAAGTAGCCTTAGCCATATTCACCATAGCCCTACATATTCACATTGTGGCTTTTTCTGTGTTTATATGTGCGTGTGTATGTGTTTTACTTTTCAAATGGTTTTCACATCTATAACCCTAATAGATCCATAATGCAATGGGCTTCTTCTTGGTGACTGCCCAATCCCTATATTGTAAAATATTTGATGCCTCTGGCCACTTTTTGAGGGTATCTCTGATACCTTCACTTCAGATGAAGACAAATGTGGTTTCAGAATTAGATTATAAAATCTTGCAATGAAAGGACTCTATGAGGTCAAGAACCATGTATTTAACTTTTAGCATTACAGTTTAGATGTAGGGGGTAAGTGGAAAATATTTATTCATTTGAATTTCTCCCCAAAGAGAGGCCAAGTTGGCTTATATCTGCTATTGAAATATATGTTAGGTATAGAGCTAGTACACAGAAATGGGTAAGGTATGATTGTCTTCTTTGTCTTTGAACTTCATTCTCCATGAAAAACTATTTGTAAAATATCCAGTATAGAAATATTCTCAATTTTCAGATAGAAACCAAGAACAAACTTAATTGTTTCTCATGGCCAGGAATGATTAACACACACACACACACACACACACACACACACACACACACACACACCCCTTCTATACAATGTATCAAAGAAAAGAGGAAGGTGACAGCAGTTCTTTAAATATTTAAGGGCACCTTTTATGAGGCTGTGTTTTCTCTTAGAACATTTCATCAGGATGCAAGAGGCTAGGTCTAATTTTCAGTTCCAACTCCATTTTGCTATAGACTTTCAAACTGTTCTGTACTACCCCCCCCCCTTGTTTCTTTGGGGTATTTTTAGTATCTCTCTCTTTTTTTAATCAGGTATATATCAACCAGGAGAGATTTTAACAAAATAATTTTGAGAGATTTCAGGTTTTAAGCTTTAAACACTGCTGCTCCAGCCTCAGAAAGCTTGATTGTCATTTCAATGGATTTTTTTGTTGTTGTTGTTGTTCTCCTAAGGCAAGCCAATGGGAAAAATCAGTAATATCACTTCTGTCTTAAGATTAAAAGTTGTATGGAGAAGCTAGTGACTTGCCCAAGGTCAGTAAAATAGTGCTAAAACCCCAGAAATACAATTTCAGAAAGAATTTCAGCTGAGTTTGGCTACACCATATCATTGCTCTTGAAAACGTATCTTTAGATCGCAATCTGAAAGTCTGAGGAAACTGGTGGACCCTAGGAGTACAATGTAAATAAGGTCACAAATGTCATTCAAAGTTACTTTGGAGTACCCAACACATACTCAAGAACCCAACCATTGTGGCCTCCATGGCCAGACTCACTTCGGTGTAGATTTGTCTTCCAAAACTCCAAAATATTTTTAATCCTGTATGGCTGAGGCTAAAAGCGCAGATAGGAGACTTCTCACTGATAGTCATGCCTGTCACTCAGAAGAATGATGGTTCACAGTTTAAAGAAGCTCTAGGCTAGAGGTAGAAATCTATTGGAATAACATAACACCATAAATAGAAAGTCTTGGTTATGATAACTGCTTTTGAGCATTTTTCCAGCCATGTAAGGGAATCTGTCATGAACATTTTAGAGGAAGTTTATTAGGACAGTTCTACCAAAGAGAAACAGTGTGTGTGTGTGTGTGTGTGTGTGTGTGTGTGTCCCATTATAGGCAATAAGAGTGATAAAAGTATGGAGGAGAAGTGAAGATTTGGAGAAAAAAATTAAGAAAATGCATAGATACATGAAGAGAAAATGATAAATAGGGAATATTACAAATGTTTAGTCAGACAGGGGAAACAATTACTAGTCTACAGAGAATAAATCATAAAATTATGTAAGATAAGTGGCACTGTAGAAAAGGAAGGAAATTACAGCTCGAGAGGTCTTTAGTGAAGGACTTCCCTGAAATAATCAGATGATAGAATATGATTATGACTTAAAAAATAAAGGCTAACCCAGGTGCAGTGGCTCAGACCTATAATCCTAGTACTTGGGAGGCTGAGACAGGAGGATCGCAGGTTCAGGGACAGCCTCAGCAATTTAGAGAGACCCTCAGCTTCTAAGTTTAATCCCCAATACCAAAATAAAGTAAAATAACATAACATAAAATTAAATTAAAAAACAAGGCTAAAAAATTCATTAAAAGGAGATTGAACCTGGACATGGTGGCAAATACCTATAATCCCAGCTACTCTGGGAACTGAGGCAGGGAGATCACAAGTTCAAGGCCAGCCTGGACAACTTAGGAAGACCCTGTCTCAAAAATAAAAGCGTTGGTGACATAGATCAGTGGTAGAGTGCTTGCCTAGCATGTATGAGGAGGCCCTGAGTTCACTTCTTAGTACTAAAAAAGAAGGAAGTTAGGAATAAAGGAAGGAAGGGAAGGGAGGGAGGGAAGGGTCTAAAAGAAGCAGAAACACAAGGATGTGATCATTTGCAATAGCTTATTGCCACAACAGATAACTTTTCAAGAAGAAGAAGGTACTAAAACTTCTGATATTGACAAATTTTCCTAAGCACCTTCGCTGGGTCTGCTCAGTCCTGTGACTGTCTTTTTTTTTTTCCTTTTTCTTTTTTTTCTGCATTTGTTCTGTTTGTAGCTTGTCATATGATGCAAGGGAAGTCATTTCACATTCCCATGGTTTTCCCATCTGCAAAACGGGACAAAACTATACTTGCCACTTACCCATCACAGATATTTTAAGAAGTAAATAGATCATGTTTGCAAGAATTTCAGATGTTCATATTAAAAGAAACATTAAAAAAGTCTTTAGTTCAATACACATGACTTTTGTAATATGATTTGTTGGTCTGCCACTCATTTGCAAGTTAAGACTGCAATTTCCCAACCGTTTTTATTTTCTGTCCTAGAAATAATGTATTGTGCTGGGTGCAGTGGCACATGCCTGTAATCCCAGTACTTACTTATTAATACTTATTTCATAAGGGTGCTATGAGGATTGAAGAGCTAACATATGCAAAGATCTTAGAACAATGCCTATTACACAATAAGTACTATATATGACGGTTGGCTCACACTTGATCCAAATGTTGCAAGCTAAGAAAATGTGAACTTTGGCATAACTGTTCTCATCTCTTTTATGACATTAGTTTGTATATTTGTGTATATAACTTCACTAAATGAAATGCTGCTTTAGGAGTTGATATTCAACAGACCGAAAAAAAAAAATAACACTGAACACATGGGATAGAGCTATTGTATTTTTTTTTTTTTTGGGCGGTATTGGGGATTGAATCCAGTGGCATTTTACCTCCGAGCTACACCCCCAGCCCTATTTTATTATTTTATTTTGAAACCGGGTCTCTCTACGTTGCGGAGGGCCTCTAAGTATCTGAGGCTGTCCACAAACCCGGATCCTCTGGTCTCAGCCTCCCAAGTACTGGGATTACAAGTGTGCGCCACCACGCCCGCCCGGCCGAGCTATTGTAATTTGTCACTGGTTTTCTACTTTTCTCCAGTGTGTCTTCCTGGGGTTTTTTGTTTGTTTTTGTGTGTGTGGTACTGGGCTTGAACCCAGAGGCATTCTACCTCCAAGCTACACCCCCAGACTAATTTCTTATTTGGAAACAGGATCTCACTAGGTTACTGGAGCCTCGCTAAATTGCTGAGGCTGGCTTCAAACCTGTGATCCTCCTGTCTCAGCCTTCCAAGTACTGTGATCACAGGTGCACGCCACCACTCCTAGCTCTTCCTGGATTTGATAAAGTCATAGGAGCATATTAAGCTAGTTTGCAGATCTAAGGTTTTGTACTTAAATACATTCTTCTGCAAAGCACATACCACCACTTATTTAACTTTTATCCAGCAAGGTCCAGTTCAAGTATTATTTCTTATATGAATACTTTGTTAAGTATTTATATTAAGACTAGTTCTTAATTTTTTTGTACACAAAAGTTTGTATCTTTGCTATTATGTCATGTTCTTTGGTTTTACTTTTCTAATCGGATTATAATTACTTAAAGAAAAGGGTAACCTCCTTTTATTTGGTTCTCCATAGCATACTGCAATACCTAACAAATGCTTTATTGCCTCATCCTCATCTAGCTATTTGAGATGACATCATTCTCTATACTTTAAGGTAGAAATATTAGACCATTAATTCCTAATATATGCATTAATACATAAGGACCTAAGTTAATTTTCAAAAAATATATGAGAAAATAAGAGAGTTAAAACAGGAAATGTCTTTGGGTTTAGGCATACAAAAATGACCAAATTTCGTAAATTATTAGTTGAGTTTGATACCAATTAGTGTGTTTGCAAAGAAGAAAAACCTGCAAATAAGAATTTACCTTTGACCATATAGCTCTCCATAGAAGTAACTCCAGTAGGGAATTTGAGATTAGAATAACTGCCTGTCACTTGGTCTTCCAGGGCAGACATTTAATTCAATTGTGCTCTTGTGTTTTTTACAGCTTTATTGAGATATAATTCATACATCATATCATATATCATATAATTCACCCATTTAAAAGTGTACAATACATACAGTTGTGCAATTATCACAATTAATTTTAAGACATTTTCATTACCCAAAAAAGAAACTCCATAATCGTTAGTAGTCATTCCAATTTATCTTCCGCTTCCTCACCTATCCTCCCCACCTGGCCCACCTCAATTACTTAGTTTTTGTCTTTATACATTAGCCTATTCTGAACATTTAAAAAATAGTCTTCCTTTCTAACTGCCACTAAATATCCTTTGACCAACATTAACCCATAGCCCCTGCACCGCCAACCACTTCAGCCTCTGAAAGCCACTATTCTATTCTCTACTTGTATAAGATCAATTGATTTATTGAATTTATTTATTTATTTGGTACTAGGGATTGAAAACAGGGACATTCTACCTCTAAGCTACACCAGCCCTTCTTATTTTTTATTTAAAACAGGATCTTGCTAAATTGCCGAGAGTTTCGCCAAATTACTGAGGCTGGCCTTGGACCTGAGATCCTCCTGTCTCAGCCTCCCAAGTACTGGGATTAGAGGCATGTGCCACCAAGCCTGGCTGGCTCATTTTACTTCACTTAGTGTTCTCCAGGTTCACCTGTACTATTGCAAATGATTGTACCCCATTGTCTTTATTCCTTCATCTGTTGATAGATAATTAGGCTAATTAAAGGCAAGAGAAAAAAATAAAAATTATCTAAACTGGAAAGGAAGAAGCCAAATTGTCTCTGTTTGTAGATGACCTAATTTATATACAGAAAACCCTAAAGACTCCACCAAAAGTAAAGTTGCAGGATACAAAATCAATATATAAAAATCAGTAGCATTTCTATACACTAAGAGCAAACAATCTTTAAAAAATCAAGAAAATAATTCCATTTACAATAACTACAAAAATAAAATATTTTAGAATTAATTTAACCAAGGAAATAAAAATCTCTACACTTAAAATTAGAAAATATTGATGAAAGAAATTGAAGAATGCACACTCACACACACACACACACACACACACACACACACACACACACAAAATTGAAAAGATACCTCATACTCATGAATTGGAAGAATAAATATTGTTAAAATGTTTATACTGCCCAAAGTGATCTGTAGCTTTAATGCAATCCCTATCAAACTACCAATGAAATTCTACACAGATATGGAAAAGCAATCAAAAATATGTATGGAATCATAAAAGACCCCATATGGCAAAAGTTATTTTGAGTTAAAAGAACAAAGGTAGAAGCATCACACTACTTTATTTCAAAATCGTCTACAAAGCTATAGTAACCAAAACAGCACAGTATTGGCAGAAAAATAGACACATAGACTAATGGAACAGAACAAAGAGCCCAAAAGTAAATCCACATACTTAGAGCCAATTGATTTTTGACAAAGGTGCTAAGAACACACTATGGGAAAAGGACAGTCTCTTCAATAAATGGTGCTGTGAAACTGGAAATCCATATGCAGAAGAATAAAGTTAGAACCTCATCTCTTACCATATACAAAAATAACCCAAAATAGATTAAAAATTTAAATGTAAGACCCAAAGCTATGAAATTACTAGAAAACACAGGGACATGCTTCTTGACATTTATCTGGACAATGTTTAGATATAACCTCAAAAGCAAAGACAATGAAAGCAAAAACAGATAACTGGTATACATTAAGCTAAAAAAGATTAGGAAGTAGCAAGGGAAAAAAATCAAGAGTGAAGAGAGAGAGAAAGAATGGGAGAAAAATATTTATAAATTATACTCCTGACAAGGTGTTTGTTTGTTTGTTTTTGTTTGATAGCAAGGATTGAACCCAGAAGCATTCTACCTCTGAGCTACACCCCCAGTCCCTCTTCAAAATTTTTATTTCAAAACAGGATCTCACTAAGTTAGTGAATCTGGCTTTGAACCTGTGATTCTCCTTTCTCAGCCTGTGAAGTACTAGGATTACAGGCGTGTGCCACTGAGTCTGGCTTATGACAAGGGTTTAATATTAGAAATATATAAGAAACTCAAGTAGCTCCATAGCAAAAATACAAAAATCCTGATTAAAAAATGGGCAAGAGACCTAAATAGATATTTCTTAAAAGAAGACGTACAAGTGCCGGTAATGTATCTGAAAAAAGTTCAACATAATAAATCATCAGGAAATGAAATCAAAACCACAATGAAGTCACCTCACTTCAGTAGAATGGCTATGTCTATTATCAAAAAGAAAGTGTTGGCAAGAATGTGGAGAACAGGGAACCCTTACACATGTTGGTGGGAATGTGAATAAATACAGCTATGAAAAATAGTATGGAGGCTCCTCAGAAAGTTAAAAATAGAACTGTCAAGTGAGATTAGTCAATCTCTGAAAGTCAAGGGTAGTATGTTTTCTCTACTATGAAGAAGCTAGGGAGAAAAAAGGAAATGAAAGGAATTCAGATGAATGAAAATAAAAACAAGTAGAATAGTGGGAGGGGGTTGAGAGTGGGGAGGGGAAAAAGGAACATTAAGAAAGAAAACTGTTCAAATAATGTTATGTCCATATATGAAAGTATCACTACCGATCTTGCTAAATGTACAGGGTGGGGGGATGCCAAGGGAAATACAAATGATCTGTGTATGTACATATGTATCACTTTGAATCTCATTATGCTGTATGGCTATAATGCACCATGCACCAGTACAAATATATTTAAAAAACCCAGAAGTGTCATCTAATCCATCAATCCCACTACTGGGTATATCCAAAGGAAACACAATCAGTGTGTCAAAGAGACGTCTGCATTCCCATGCTTATTACAGCACTATGCGCATTGGCCAAAAAGTAGAAACGACCTAAGGGCACCTGTTCTTCACCAAAACACCGCAAGGTCCATTCGGTCCTTTCCTCATAGACGGCTACATTCCTTTCGCTGTATTTGTCATGACATCCGATGGAAGAGTTCAGACATAAACCAGTGATGTACATACCACAACACCAGGAGAAAATAAGGACAATTTGCTCACAGAATAGGAAATGACCAATTTTCAACGGAAATATAAGTGAACATATCTGTTCTATTCTGTGAAAAAAATTGAGGAGCATTTGGTAAATTTGCCTCAAGAAAAAGGCAGGAAAATTAAAATGTGTGGAAAATGAAACGTCAAAGAGAAAGTTCAATTTCCATGCGTGAGACCTTGGAAAAGGTAGTGTAAAGAATCCAATCAATAGCTATCTACCAGTGAATACAAGTAAAATGAAAAGGAAAAGGTCTAAGAAGTTCCAGAAAACATATATTGATGATGCTACCTGAAATGAACAAACAAACAATAGTGTGGCACTTACACAGTACACGTCTTATGGTAGTTTAAAAATATTATATTTACCTATAAGTTTGTAGCCTTTGAAATTGCATTCCTAAAATGCTGATTTTTGGCCGGGCGTAGTGACATATGCCTGTAATCCCCAGTACTTGGGAGCTAAGACAGGAGAATCACAGGTTTGTAGTCAGCCTCAGCAACCTAGTGAGGCCCTCTGCAACTTAGTGAGAATCTTTTTCAAAATAAAAATAAAAGTGCTGGGGGTGTAGCTCACAGGTACAATGCCTCCTGGGTTCAATCCCCAGTACCACAAAAATAAATAAATAAATAAATGAATTAGTTAATTAATTCTGATTTTTGCCAGATTACTTATAGGCAAAGTAAGTTATTAATAGCAGTCTTTGCTATTTCTCACAAACAGCGACTATTGAAGTTGAAAGGGACCTGAGAGCCCCTGAGACCAGCCCTCTCACTTCACATGTGGAGAAAACGAGACCTGAGAAGATCGGAGTCTTTGCCCAAAGGGAATCTGTCCTCCTTCTCCACGCTTCATCACATGGCTTCTCTATGCTGATCTCAATGAAGCTTAAAAATAAGCTCAAAAAAAAACTTAAAAAAGGGGGATCTATACAATAAAATATAAACTGGGGCACTGAGATGAGGCCCATCCATCCCCTTCACAAGAGATGAATCCATGAAGATTTGAGTGTCAGTGGCCTTTTCCTTTTCCTGAGGAAGTGTCCAGTCAGTCAACCCTGTGTACACACGAGCGGTACTGAGACATGGTGAAGATACTAGAGGAGCTACCAAGCTTCTTTATTGAAAAACCACTTTGGTATATTTGTGAGTACGCGTTTAAATAATTTTATTTTTACTGTTTTAACTGTTTCTATCTCTGACCTAGAATTCATTTTCTAAGGTCAGTGTGAATTTATTTTTGTTCCAGGGCCAAACATGAAATGCAGAATTCGCAGTGATTTCGGAGTAGTCAAGCCACCAGTGACGCGTTTTAGGAACAGCCAAAATTGCAAAAAGTGTATCTGATCCACTTTCTGATATTTTTGGGATCCCACAAGCACAATAGAGTATAGGAGGCCACCTGGTGGTGAAATGAACTAATTAACCATTTGATGTTCTGAAGCAAGAAAATAGAGTTTGGGTGTTACAAAAGGAAAATTAGAACCTTGGGCAAAAGAATGATAGTCAACAGGTATTACTGCAATACTGCAAACAGAAACTTGAATTGGGAAATCATTCAAGTCTGAAGAATAAAGTATATTCCTACAGGGTTGCCATAATTGTTACTATTTACACCAGAAATTACCAAACTTTTTCTGTGAGGTTCTAGATAGTAAGAAGTTTAAGTATGTTGGCCATATGATCATTGTTCAGACTACTCGACTCTACCATTCTACTGCAAAGGCATCCGTAACCACATAAATTAATGTGTTTGTGTTCCAATAAAACTTTATTAAAAAACAGACGGTGGGCTGGATTTGACCTGCAGGCCACAGCTTGTCGATTACTGATTCTGTATTATGTACTGAGTGCATACTATTTACCAAGCACCAGGTCAATGCCTTATATACATTACCTCACTGAGTCTTAACAACAACCTTTCAATGTGAGTATCATTATCTCTTTCCTAGGCTTGAAAACTGAAGCTTAAGATGTTTAACAATTTGGTGGAAAATGTACTACACTTCTTCAGACTTAGAAGATGTACTAAGCTCCATCTAACTTAGAAATGCTTTGTGCAGCCTCCCGGCCATTTTTTATTCTGAGACTGAGCACACTTGTTCTGACCCTCCTTCCTATTTATCTTGCAGAAGCTGCTTTCAGTTTCCCTCCATCGTGACTTCGCTCCTGTTTCTCCACCTTGTGTTCCCTTGAAATGTTGTTTGTCTCTTATCATCTCTTTCTCCATCACTTCTTTTATGTTTAAAAACTTTATGTCAGTTTTCATAACAACAGATGTAAGCAAGCATGAGGAAGAGACAAAAGCAATATATTAAAAATAGATAGCCACATATACAGCAATAAGCCAAGGAAGCTGTCATACGGTGTATGCTCCAAATGGAAATAGAGCCCCAAACACAATTCTCACTCTTACATAAATAATATATTATGCAGCCACTGAGAGAAGAAGCAGCTCTGTCCCTAAGTAGAAAGATTATTTGGGGGTCCATTTTTATGTCATTTTCTTTTTTTAAAACTCTTCTTTTTTTAGGTATAGACTATAAGTTAAACCACCTCAGACAGGCCACATTCCTCTTCCAAACCATCCATGAACTCCTTTATTAACCACTAATAAGAGAGAGCTGAAAAATCTGATAGAGAAATCCATGGAGCTTGTTAAAGTTCCTCAAATATATGGATTTACCAGCAGTCTCTCGATATTAGCATATTTTCTCCTGCAAAAGAGGATGGAAGTAGTTTCAGTTAGATAAAGTGTAGACAAAACTGAAATAAATGATTTTAAAAGATTCTCTTTTTAACTTGAAAAGAAAAGCTTGAGCAATGTGACTACATAGAAAAAAGAGAGAAGAGGTTTAATTACAGAGCATGGATTCTGGTTGATTTGACAATTAAATCTAACAACAGAGGGGATTTACACTAGATACAAGAAGACTTTCCGGGCAGGGAGAGTTGTTAAACATTTTAATAGGAGGTTGTGGAATTCCCTCTGGAAAGATCTTTAATGGAGGACAAATTCTCTCCTAACTGGAATGGATAAAAAAACAATCCCTGAAAGAGAGGAAACGAAATGAAGGTTCTTTGGAGGTCACCTGCAGTCCGGACATGCTGCTGAAATTCTCACTTGCCATGGAACTAAATAACTGAACAAAACTTCTAAGAGATTAATTTAGTAATATTCAGAAGAAAAGTCATTAAGTAGGTGATTCAATTCAGAAAGTATTTATTGAGTACCAAATATAACCTGGCTCTGGGGAGATGTCCACCCCAGCAAGACATAGATCTGAGATGCAGGGCGGGCAATGGACAGGAACACAATTATTCATCTCAGTTAAAAATTAAAGAAACAAAGAAAAAACTTTTGTGCTCCAGTCTTGTTTCTGGAACTATTTCCTGAATTTGGTGAGCTCAAAACTCCCACAAGAGCTGGCTGTCGCATGAGATTTCTGGCATTACTCACGGTATCCCTGGATCTTTTTGTAAACAGAAAAGGCTTCTGACAGTGTTTCCATACTTTATTTCTTTTTCTAACCCAAACTTGGACGGATGGAGCCTTGTGAAACTATCATCAAAACATGGATTATAAAATGCTAGCCAAATGTGAATTCTTCAGCTATATTTCCATGTTGCAGAAAAAGATTTCAATTAGCACAACCCTAGAGATTCATTTATACTTAAATTTCAGTGAACATGAGGATTTTTGCTCATGGTTTTTAAGACAACCAGTATTTCACAGAATGGGTCTTTAGCACCACCGGACAGATGACATTGGGGAAGAGGAAAACAAAATCATATAGACGGGAATGCTCTTCATGCATGTTTTCAAATCTCAGAGTGTCCCAGCTAAGGAAAGCTGAGGAAGGACAAAACTTAGTAGGAAGTCAATAAACCCAAAGGGATGTCAAGGTGGACACAAATAGGTCCAATAAGTGAATTCACCACAAATCTTTATTAAATTCCAATTTTAAATGGTGTATCTTTTAACCTTTTCTTAATTGCTTAAAAACATTAAAGTTCACAATTAATTTCTAGGTAAAATACATAGATAGATTGATAGATAAATAGATAATAAATAGCCATATATATCAATTATTTTAAAAATTATGAATAGTATAAATATTTTTTTAAAAATAAAAATGCAGAAGAAAATTTCAAAAGCATGTTTTAGCCCTCTCCTGGCATATAGCAGTGAAATTTAATTTTAAGTTTTCCTATTCTAAATTAGATAGCTACAGGTCTGGAAAGATAAGCTACTCTTTCAGGTTCCCCCCACACAAATCCTGATGAACCAGGATTAAAGACCCAGCCCAAGTCTGAGCTCCTTATTGCTCTTCTCTCTCTTTTCCTTATAACATTTTTAGAAACACATACTCACCTGAAGTCAGGTCTAATTTTCTGCAATGAATGTGTCAATAAATTCTCCTGCCAACAACAATACAAGAACAAGTTGTGCTGATATGCCTACCATTTTTAATGACTGTTATCTATTTTAATACCTGTGCCTATTGTTTGATTTTTAGGTCTCATATTTACATGGAACATGTTATCCTCATATGTATAAATAATCAAACTGGCATGTGTCTAATCAAGAATATATAAGAGAATGTCATAATTTGAAAGGTGAAAGATTATCCACAGAACTATGGTGGGTAGTTACACATTCTTATACTATTGATGTCTCAGATAATGGGTGTCTTTGTCCTTCCTTTCTCCTTCTTTCTTTTTCTACTGCTTTCTCTTTCTCCCTAATATCAAGCTGGCCAAATCTGAGCATTCTGATGATTAAGAATTGTCCTTACTCTACTTTGGTCTTTCAAGGAGAAATATTTTTGTTTTATATACAATATAAAAGGCCACAAAGTTTTATATATAACTGCTATAGCATGAAAATAGAATTGTTTTCTTGAAAAAGTAATGAATAGTTCTGATTCACACACACACACACACACACACACACACACACACACACACACAGAGAGAGAGAGAGAGAGAGAGAGAGAGAGAGAGGTGTTATTGAGCATTGAACCCAGGGGCATTCTATCTCCAAGCTATATCCCCAGCCATAGTTTTTCATTTTTTGTTTTTGAAACAGGGTCTTGCTAGGTTGCTGAGAATCTTACTATGTTGCTGAGGCTGTCCTTGAACCTGTGACCCTCCTGTCTCAGTCTTCTAAATACTGGGGTTACAGGCGTGCTCCGCCGTGCCCAGCTGAGTTAATTATTGAATAAACCTTGTTGAAAATATGTTTTTGAAAATATATCTATTGAGTTTCTATTATGTTCCAGGCATTGTGCACTGGAAATATGTGGGCAAACACACGGACACAAATCTTCCCTCTTGGAGTGTGGAATCTAACAAAATTATCATCATTCATTCTCAAATTTTGGTCAACCAAGTCCAAATATATCATCATTATTTAAAAGTATGCATTTAATTAATAACAAAGTATTCACAGACTATCCTCAAGGAGGGCTTTCTCAGGGAAGCACTTGTGAGTGTTGAAAGGGATAGTACTATTGCAAAAAAGGTAGCAAAAGCTAATACGCTAAGAGTTATAGCATAGAAATGTCCTCCAGACTGAATCTTGGCAAATCTGAAGGAATTTTGCGTAGTTATTTATATATGCATGATTTAAACGTCTTGGGACCACCAGCATATCTGGTCCAAGGAATCTGGCTTCATCCAAATTCAATTCTGATGAAAGATTTTTTAAAATTTAAACAAGTTAATACTTTGTACACATATGTGTGTGTACACACGTAAATGTGTGTGCATAAACATATTTGTATGTGTGTACTTCCACAAATTTCTCAGTTTTTAATGGCTAAAGTGACAAAAAGAATATCACAAATCATAAATTTTCTTTATGCAAATGTCTATGAGCATATGGAATCAACTACTTAGGAAAGCAGCTGAAATAGTAAGTTCGAATGAGTTTCAAGAGTGTATAGACATCCTTGTAGAGAAAGGGTAGATCTCAGTATGAAAAAAAAATTAGAGGTAAAATTGAAATCAACCCCAAAATAATAAGAGTATTAGCTTGGTTGGCTTTTTCCTATCTTCAGAAAAAGAAATATGTGTGTGTGCACGTGTGTGCATGCGCATGCGTGTGTGTGTGTGTGTGTCAGTGTGTTTTGTGTCTTATGGAAATGAATTAAGGTTCAGCAGGAATACCACTCCTTCCTTCTTAGCTTACCCCAGTGTGCCTCATTAGGGATAGAGTGTCACAAAAGGGCCTAGTTTAAGAATGTATGAGCTCCACAAATGCCCACATTATTAAAAATATGCTTGTTTCTGAGAATTGAAATTGCTTCCTTGACAGGACTGGAAAATACTTTTTCTGCAAATGATATTCCTATAGAGTACCTCTCCATGGGGACCCCTCTTCAGTAACTTCCTTTGGCAATAACAGGATCCATGAGATTGAATTCTCCTAGGGCAATCCTACCTTTACTGCATTTCCAAAAATGCACAAATATTTTCAGCCTTAGCTTTCCTGAATCTGACAGATTAGAAGGACCCTGTGAGGTTCAATATGGCAACGCTTCCCCAGAGTGTTGAGATGTTTAAGAGTGGGGCTTTCACAGAACAGCCTGATGAGTGGCTACAGGGCCAACCCAAGTCCATCCTGTTTTCTTTGCAATTGTACCATCTAACATTTAGGACCTTCTTCTTTATATCTTAGCACAGAAAGCTCATGCAGAGGGAGGGGGAAAATGTTCTTGCAAGAATTCTACCTGTTGTAGAGAAGAGAATACGGGTGACAGTGTGTAGGCAAGCAGCATGTTAGAGAAAGACAGTGGGCATTAGAGTGACCCAGATTGGTTTCAAATTGGGACTGACTGACTTAGTTCTTGTGGAAATTATTGGTGCCGCTCAAAAAATATTTCTAGTTGTCTGCCTTTCAGGCACATGGTAGGGCTGTGCTTTTCCATCAACCCTGAAGTCGGTTGGGCCATGTGATTAGTTCTAGCCAATGATTTTGAATGTGTTACAGTTTGGATCTGGATGTCCTCAAAGGGCTCACATGTTGAAGGCTTGGTCCCCGATGTCACAATGTTCATAGGTGGGGCTTTTGAGAAGTGATTGGATCGTGAGGGTTCTAACCTCATCAGTGGATTACTCCATCGATGGATTCATAATTTGATGACATTGCTGGGTGGTGGTGGGAACTCTAGGAGGTGGGGTGTACTTGGAGGAAGGGGGTCACTGGGGGCATGCCCTGCAAGGATAGGTTTGTCCCTGGTCCTTCCTTCCCTCTGTCTCTGCTTTCCAGCCACCCTGAGGTGAGCAGTTTTACTCCACTCCCCACCCCCTCCCCGTGGCATACTGCTTCACCATGGGCCCAGAGATTTGGGAGTTGGTTGTTATCTCAGAATACCCTAGCCTCACATGACTAAGAAACTAGTTCTGCGTCTTTAAGGCTAGCCACTTACCCTCTCTGTGTCTATGAAATAGGGAAAAGAATCCAGAAATCATCGTGAACATTAACTAAGATAATGTGAATAGACACTGGTAGAATCCAATGGTAAGACTTGAACAATGTTGATTTTCTTTCCCCTCCATCCTATTCCCATCCCATAGCACACAACCACACTCACAGACAGACAGACAGACACACACACACACACACACACATACACACACACACATACACACACGTCTGTACACATGAACACATTTCCCTTTTTACCAAATGGTGATGCAGACAACATCTGCTTTTGGTTCCTTTCCTGGATTTCTTCTCTTGGCAGACAAACTATCTTTCTTTCCTAGTGCTCTTCCATCTAAGCTAGATGTTAGGATTGACATTTAATTCAGTATTATTTTCCAACATCCCCCCCATAAAATATCCAAGTTTTTTTACTCCTGAAGAAATGAATCTTAAGGATAGGATTTAAGGCAATATGGACATTTAGTAATGGAGATAGTTGGACTGGACATCACAACCTAAAAATCTACTTTCTTCTACAGTTAGACATGGTTGTGAGGTAAGGAAAAAAACAGAAGAAGGTTAATGAGTTTATATATGAAAACACTTATCGCCTCAGGATTTACCCCCTATTCTGAACAGGTACCAGAACTTCAGAAATAACTAAAACATTTTCTAGGTAGCTTTTTGCCCCACCTTCCTGCTCTAGGAATGCATGCATGAAATTCTAATAATTTGTAAAAACTAGAATGACAATAAAAGAAAATATTTGGATTCAATAGCATATGTATCTAATGTACTCCCTTGTGGTTATGGTTATGATAACCAATGCCTTCCTAATATAATTACATGGAACATTAATCCTAATATTTATCCTTTTATGTCAATACCCCTTTGTCAAAGAGAATACTTGATTTTTCACCTTTAAACTTTTGTACTGCATGTTTTTAAACAAAATAATAAATAACCCCAATTCATATAGTTGTCTGTAAAGTTTAGTCACACATCATATTTTTCTAGCTTCAAACCAGATAAATTCAAATATGAATATATCCATTAAAGATAAGTAATTTTAAAATAGAAAATACCAAAAGGTAGGTGGGGGACATTTCCATTAAATCACTGGCCTGAAATATATACACAGTATTGAGTAGTTCAGGAGTCAGAGATGGCAGTGAACCAAATACCCTTTCTTACTACGAATTCCTCTAATTTATCTTACAGAAATCAGAAAGAAATATACAAATATCTGGGGTTAAAGCCAAACCTCTCATCTTAACACAGAAAGGAACACTGCACATTCCCATTTAATTAAGTAACATTCTTTAAAAAGTTAAAGGCTGAATTTTTGCAATTTAATCCAAAAATTTATTAGCAAACTCTAATGATTATCCTGAATGCAATTAATAAAAATCTCCCTAACAGGTCAACTTGTTTAAGTGCAATCTGTAATCATTTGGATTTTAACATGATGGTTATTACTTATTACCCAGAAACCAAGCAGCACAATGAGATATTGATTAATTTTAACCTTTAGATCCAGGGATTCAAGAAAGGTCAGAGGAGGGGAACACTCTACTTCTCTTGGCTGGCAAACGGATAGCCTTCAGGAGAATTCAAATGATTCCCATTGGCCAAGTCCACTCAAGATTAGTTTATTCTTTGGTCTGACAAGAAATGATGATGCCTTTAAAATAACAGTCAGCAGGTATTTAGTGAAATATTACATTTATATAACCAATGGTCTCCGATGTGCTTAACACCACAGCAAGTCTCATGCTGTTAACCCTTTATGAATTTTGTTTGAGGAAGCATCTGTGTTGGAATTGAGACAGTAAATAGAGTAGCTTTTGTTGAAACAAACTAATTTCATCAAACTGAGATCTCTTGGTTGGTTCCCAAAGGTTGAATACAATTACTGGCCACTGTTGGTCACTAGCATTTCTCTTGGTTTCCTTTTGCCATGACCGCATTTAGAAATATTTTTCACTTTTGTGCCACTGAAAAGCAATGAGCCCTAGGCAGAGTCCAGCAGAATCACAGGCAAGAGAAATATAACTGCTATGTGTTAGATTAATTTGCAGAACACTTGGCATTATTATTGCCAAGTTGTCAAATTGTTCCAAGTTGTTCCGGAAGGTTGTTATTAATAGTATGTTTTCTGAGGAAAGTTCTGTCTACTTTTGGAACTGCATTTCTGTTGCCAAGGAAACTCCTTTAAGCAGAGTTTTCTAGGAGCACACTGCTGCTTTTGTTTGCCCCTGTCCTATTCATATCATCTAAGTAAGCATTTTACATGCGCTAGTGTTCAGTCCCAAATGTTGAAGTTTTAGCCCATTTAAGTTGCTTTTTCAAACATAGCTAATGCCTGCTATGATTTCCCTCTCCCCCTTCCTTCTCCTTCTCACTCTCCTCCCTCCATCCCAACACCCTGTCTCCCCCCACCTTCTTCCCACTCTCCCTCCAACATGCCCAACTCTTACTATTCAAGGCTTATTTTTCTAAACAGCTACATTAAAGCAGATAGTTTTCATAAGTTTGATAAATTAATTTGAATAATAATTCCATAGGTTGTAGCATTAGTCCTTCAAGTGTTAATTATCTTTTCACTCTAAAATTAATGTAGTCAGTTCCTACTGACTCCTCTACCCCATTTATTGAAGTGCTGAGGAAAACATGTCATTGAGTCCGGAGCCAGCCCTGTTGTTGTGATTAAGCGTGGTCACATGGCCCATCTCTGCCAAAAGGAGGGCCCTGAGAAAAGGTGACAAAGACAGTGATTTCCTGTCAGCAAAGAGTACGACAGGGCTGTCTAGAAGTGATGCAAATGAGGGAACTTTCCCCAAGGCTTGGGCTTGTTTGATCCACTCTAGGCCAGAGCCTGCCAGGCCGGGGAGAGGGGGAGCCGCACAATGGTGGAGGCCGGCCCCAGAGCCAACATACCTTCCGGACAGGAGCTCACCCACCACACAGAAACTGCTGGGGAGGGAGGCTTCCCTTCCTTGCCCCTCCACACACAGAGCCAACTATTTTTTGGCACCCTATTCACTTAACATCCTCCCCCCCTTTTAAAAAAGTAATTCAAATAGGAATTATAGGCTCCAGCATAAACAGTGTTTCATACATTGTTCGGAAACCACATTTATCTACCTCTTCTTTTCCTAAACAAACATATTCAGGATGAGTTTTGCTCTCTCTCACATTAAAAAAAAAAGGAAAGGAAAGTATATAGTCAAGTATTCATATCAAACACTGATTCGTCAAAGCTCAAATTAATATGACAGCTAATCTAAGGACTTTTTGAACTTTAATAAAAATGGAACAACAAATTCATTTCTAGATAGCAGCCTAGGTTCTCCCGTTCTGATCATTTAAACAATGAATAATGTTATTTGAAATATTATAATAATTTTAATCATATTCTTATCTTAATGGAGTTTTAATCTGACATACAACTAGGCTATACGATTAATCTCCTGGGAAAGGTAAAAAGTTACCATTAAGTTCTTATGCCTAATATTTCTGGTACATTTGTACCTTGACTTCAATAACTAATATTTTTTTTCATTTTGAACAATCAAGGTAGAGAAGTAAAACTTGGCACTGAAATTCCAATATAAGGCCTAATTAACAAAATTTAATTTTTGATGCACATTTCTATTCTATACACCAACATATGAAAAAAGGTTTTAAAGTTAATGGATTTTTTTTTCTATTTTAAGCCTAGCTACTATGACCTGGACTATAAAGCAGACATTATTGCATTTTTAGGAGTTCAAGTTCAGTCATAAGGGTATCAAACCACATCTGAAATTATTTAGATCTATCTAGTCCAGAAAAAAAGGAAAGAAATCTATCCCCCAGAGGGTTGAAATTTGTGAATTTATTAAAATATAGGCATAGTGTGATTAATCTGTTTTCTCTGATCAGTTCATAGCTATGACAATATCATTTTGGCATCAATAGTTATAACAAGTCAACTATGTCCCATTTATCTTCTTTTACTCTATATTTTTATTCTTCAGAATATCTAATCCTGTTCCATACACATTTCTTTTAAAAGTCATACACTTGTCTTTGAACACACACCCAAATTCTCTAGAGTAACATTTTTCCCTACTTCTTTAAAAGTTACCCTTTTCTCTGATAACCATTTTTTCTAGGCCAATTTTTCTTTTACTGCTTAGTTTATAAAATTGTTTGTATTTTTTTAGCATTTTCTTACCTATCCATCCATCTAGCCACCATTTTAATTAACTCCTATATTTTTGTTTGATTAACTTTACATAAACTAATTTTAACTTCTTGTTTTTCAAGGCTTACATTTTTCTTTCACTTTCCTAATTTCTCTTTTCCAGCACATAATTTGATGTCTCAACCAATCTATCTCTCTTGGTGAGAGCTCTGCTCAGTCCTTAACATTATCTGGCAACAAAGTTAGAGAAAAATAATTAGTTCACATGCTAGAATTATGGTTATAATTTTACTTGTAAGAACTACTATGGTTTAAAAATTGTCTGCATACTACTCTATGTCATTATATAGAAAATCCTAAAGGAAAATGTTTTCATGTCTAAATACCAAAACAAACTTAATTTCTTTTTTTTTTTTTGCGGTACTAGGGATTGAACCCAGGGGCATTCTACCTCCGAGCTATATCCCCAGCCCTATTTTTTATTCTTTATTTTGAAACAGGGTCTCACTAAGTTGCAGAGGGCCTTACTAAGTAGCTGAGACTGGAACCGAACCTGGATCCTCTGGTCTCAGCCTCCCAAGTACTGGGATTACAAGCATGCGCCACCGCAACAAACTTAATTTCATCCCAGGAAGTATTATGCTTTTTCTCATGGAAAATGTAAACTGTACAATTAAGCACATTTCCCTCTTTGCTTTTACCACCAGGAAACTCAATAAAAATTTAGGTTCATCTTTATTAACTGCATAGGATTTTGCAGTCTATGTACAGGTATATTAACTCTTCTCACAGAAGTAGCCTCTCATCTCTGTATTTTCTCCAGTTCTGATTTGTATTTATATCTAACATTTTTTAGATAGGGTCTTGCTATGTTGCCAAAGTTAGCCTCCAACTCCTGGTCTTAAGCAATCCTCATGCCTCAGCATCCCAAACAGCTGGAACTATGGACATATACCATTGTACCCAGCTATATATTTTTAAAATATTTTTATTATTTTATATGGATTCTTAAACTTCAAATTCATAGCAAGGTAAAAATGTAATTAATGTCTTCTGTATCATTACATTGTGCAAAACGAAAGGTCCTTCTCCTTTTACACACAGGGTATGTTTGGATACTACTTATACCAATGGAGAAAGATAAGATACAGAAAACTTGCATTTTCTCCATAAAAGGCAGACCCATATGAGTAACTAAACTTTAAAATTAAATATATAATTTTGACTATAAATCCCCTGGAAGTATAAAGGCCTTAGGTGAAGTGCGTACTTATTTTATATCATTTTTAAACTGGAAGGGTTATTTTTAACCCCTTAGAAATCATATAATCTAGCCAGGTATGGTAGCACATACCTGTAATCCCAGTACTTGGGAGGCTGAGACAGGAGAATTTCAGGTTTGAGGTCAATTTCAGCAACTTAGTGAGACCCTCAGCAACTTGGCAAGACCCTGTTTCAAAAACTAAAAATTAAAAAGGGCTGGGGTATAATTTGGAGGTAGAATGCCCTGGGTTCAATCCCCAGCAACGCACGCACACACACACACACACACACACACACACACACACAATCATATAATCTAATATTTATTGGTGAGGAACAGCTAAGGAATTCAATCAAGGAACAAATCTGTAAATGTGGTATTTTAGTGAGCTTCGTGCTATCTAAAAACAATGCTTGTTTGATTATAATAATGATCAGCAGACTGCAGTTTCTGAATTTGGCCTTTGAAGTTAATCCTTGGGCTCTGGAATCCTGCATCAACCTAGGATCACTAAGAGCTCTGCAGTGTGAGCTCTGGAGGTAGCAGAGAACTGGCAGAAGGTTGTCCACATGTAAGGAGTCCCTCGCAGGCACACCGGTAAGCACCACAGAGTCAGCTGTGACTGCTGGGGAGGACGACACAGCACAGCAGCAGCCAGCTGCAGCCTCAGCTACAACCCTCCAATCACTGACGCACTTCCAGGCCACTCAGTCTACAAAATATATAGGATGGGGGAGGAGGTGATTGAGCTTCACCAAGCCAAGAATAATGCCACCTTTGATCTGTAGAAATGAAAAAAATGGAGCTTTTCCTTTGCAAGTGGGGTTTAAATATTTCTCCATTAATAGTTAATGCACATGCAGACCAGCAGAATGACAGCTCCTTGTGATTATGAATTCTGGCTTCGTAACTCTAGTCCAAATAGGAGCTGAACTTTCAAAATCACGGTGGTTACTTTTGACAAATTAAATTGTCCTACTTAGGAAGGTAGAGAGAATGAAGAGAAAGAAAGAGAGAGAGTGGGAACAAATTCCCCTTGGAGGCAATTCTTAGATTGAGGAAGAAAAAAATGAGAAAGGACAATGTTTGTATTTTCTGGGCTGACAATACTGACCATGTTTATTAGGAAATAGGTACAGAAGGTTCCTATGCAGGGGCAGGGTAGGACAGAGAAGGGTGCATGGAAAACGGCATTGCAGCGCCTTGTCTCAAAACAAGGGAGAAAATATATTTAATAGAGTGGTGAATTTTTAATAAGAATTAGATTGCTCTCAAAACCCTACAGTTTAAAATTAATTAGAAAGAAAAGGGTCTTAAACTTCTAACAATCTGAAAAATAATAAGAAATGGTTTAAACTGAAAATGTACTTTATAGTTCAATGTGGTATTAAGGTTTCTAAATTATGTCAGGTTGTATCAATGTGTTCTTCACCTATTAAATCCAATTCTTTTTCTTTAATGTTCCTTGAGTATTTTGCTGGCTTTGGATAAAAGCAAAATATCATAACAGGTGCCCCCTGCAGGAGGTCTACTGAATGAATAGTTTGGGGTATTTATATGTAGTTCTATATCTAGGAGTTAAGACCAGTTGATTTTCTAACAGAGACCAGAATATAAAAATAGATAGGTAGAGTCAGGAAAGTCATGCCTAATGTCAAAAATAGTAAATAAGCTTCACTTGCTCTAATTAGTAGAAAATCTTACTAGGTTTTCTCTAACCTGACATTTCTAAATGTATACTTTGGGGGTCAAGTTGGGACTGTAGGAATCCATGGATATGGATACAGATAGGAGGAAATGAGTTTGGAGATGAAATGCAGAGAGCCACACAGGGAAAAAAAGAACAAAGGTTTCAAATGCAGTCATTATAGGAATGTGATTTAGCCCTGGCCTACAGCTTCCTGAAACTACCATCACTTACCTGAAGATCATCCTTAAAAGTCTCACCTCCATCCTTTTTATTTATATCAGTTATTGTGAGCTTCATTTTTATCTTGTTTGTGTGTGTGTGTGTGTGTGTGTGTGTGTGTGCGCACACACACCTGGATTGAACCCAAGGCCTCACTCATGCCAGGCAAGCACTCTACCAACTGAGCTATACTCCCAGCCCCTTAATTTTTTAACCCAACAACTGTTAGCTCAATATCAACTATGTATACAGTGTATATGTATATAATACCAAGACAAAAGCACAAGGTATTTGTTGTGATATTAAGTGTTCCAAAAACAAAGATGACAGACACCTAGGTTGGTTCCATAATTTGGCTGAACTGTGCTGCAATAAACATGGGTGGGTATGCATGTATCCCTATAGTATTCTAACTTTAATTCTTTGGGAAAGAAACCGAGGAGTAGTACATCTGGGTCATATGATGGTTCCATTCCTAGTCTTTTGATGAGCCTCCATACTGATCTCCATAGTGGTTGTACTAACAGATGAATAAATAAAGAAAATGTAGTATATATACACACAATGGAATTTTACTCAGCCATAAAGAAGAACAAAATGATGTCATTTTCAGGAGAATGAATGAAAGTAGAGAATATTATGTTAAGCGAGATCAGCCAGTTTCAGAAAGTCAAGGGTCCTATGTTTTCTCTCATATATTGAAGTTATAGAGAAAATAGGAAACAAAAGGGACTTCAGAAAAATGATGAGAGAATAGTAGAAGGGGATTGAGGAGGGAAGGTGGGGAAGGGCAAAAGGAGGATCAAGGAAGTGAACAGTTCAAATAATATCATGTCCATATATGAAGGTATCACTACCAGTCTCACTAACATGAATGGGGAGGGAGGAGTGGGAAGTGGGGTAGGATGCCAAGGGAAAGATACCAAGTGATGTGTGCATGCATTTTTGCATTACTTTGAACCCTACTATGATGTATAATTACAATGCACCAATAAAAGTATAAAAATAAATAAATAAAAATTAAGATGAGGCTGGGCGTGGTGGTGCACGCTTGTAATCCCAGTACTTTGGGTGGCGGAGACTGGAGGATCCGGGTTCGCGGCCAGCCTCAGCTCTCTCTCTCTCTCTCTCTCCCCTCTTAGTGAGGCCCTCCGCAACTTTGTGAGACCCGGTTTCAAAAAAAGTATAAAAACCAGGACCGGGGTCATAGCGCGGAGGTAGAACTCCGCTGCGTTCAATCCCCGATACCACACACACAAAAAAATTAAGATGATACAGATAGGTTAGGATGAACTGGAAATTCTTTGAAATGGACTAGGGATCATGTTGAGTTGTCACAGTGATTGGGAAACATCAATAGCAACTATTCTTTAGAGCAAGGTATGGTCCCACAAACTAATAAAAATCTTTTGCCCCAAATGTCAATGGTGATCTTAATAAGAAATGTTGATCAAGCATTGGTATCTTCAGGGTCAATAAATATAGTCACTAAGATTATTAGGGTAGTCCCAATTGATATTTAAAGCCTAGAAAGGCCTGGGGACCAATTGAAAAGCTTTACTCCTTCAGGAGTCTCTTTGATCAATAGGCTACAAATCCCCCCCACCCACGTCATCAGTTCAGCTAATTCCTGGAAAAGCAGATTAGAATAGAGGAATGGGATATTGAAATGTTGGCCTAACCTGGGAATCCCTAGGGATTCTTAGAGAAGACCTGAAATTAATTCTTTCCAATCAGTTTTTCTAATTCAGGGCCACCCTGTGTTCTAAATACTCCTTAGTCAATATCCTCAGGATTGCTTTGGAGGTCTCCAAACCTCTGGAATAATTTGGGGGCTCACATAGAGAAAGACCCTACAGACCTGTAGCATTTGCCCTTGGTTTGGACCTCAGTCTTTAATTTTGCTTATAACCCAAATACAAAGTTAGTGCTGTTCCACGTGGAACACCCTAAAGCAGGATGATGGCGACAGGACATGAGTCATGAGTGAAAAAACACAGCATGGAAAATGTTTGGAAAAATACTATAGCCCAGAAGTACTGAGGGGGTGGAATAATGGCCTTCAATATGCTAGAATGGGAATTCTCAGGCGCAGTGCTTAGAAGGATACCACAAGAAAAAGAAGACTGCGCTTTTTGTTCAATGATTTCCTATTAATTGTGATGTAAATTATATGGATGTAATTTTGACAAAGAATGGTACTGTTTCTGAAAAAAAATAGCAGCATATGTGCAAAATACAAAATGCATCAAGAAGAAAAAAAATGTTATTTGGCATCATAAGTGCAATAACTTCTGAAATAATGACATAGGAATAAAATATTTTTCTATTGCTAAGTTAATATGGATTGATAAGCATTTTTCATATGCAATTCCTGATCCTAACATGACATGTAAAATCATCTCGCTTTAGTCACATTAGTTTGAGACTGTTACTCTAACGATATGTTATCAGAAGATTTGCTGGATAGCTTGGTTACTAATGTGGACAGCTATCCAGACAGGGAACTGCTAACAGTCAACAAACTCCATCAGTGTTGGACAGAATTCTTTAGAGAGTAAAATGTCCCCATTTGTGAGTCCCTGGAGAGCTTATATCTTCTCTTAACTAAGATGAATCCCAGGGGACACTAATTAAAGTCAACTGGACTCTTGAAAGCATAAATGTCTCTTTAAAGGAAGCAAAAGTTACAACAATTTATGAACGAAAAGTAACTAAAAATGGTAAAATTTAAAAAGAAAGAAGACAACTTTTATTTGACCTTGAATGTACTTCCTATTCTATAAGAAATTTTAAAAAGCTAGAGGGTAGTTGTTTCTTGTCATTATACTGTTGCTGATTCTGTGGTTAGTTATTAATTTTATTTTTTATGATTCACAATCTGCTCTTTGAAATATGCCATATGCTCAAAGCAATTCAAGGATGACAACTGTCAGAATTACTCCAATAAAAATTGCCTAAATGAGGAAGATTTACTGCAGTCTGATATTTTAGTGGAAAGTCCCTCTCCCTTCCCCGACAGCTTTTTCAGGCACTATGAATCTTGCCACCAGTTTTTCAGTCAAAATCACATGATTGTTTTGTTAGAACTTCTAAGACTATTTAAATAGAATTGGTAAAACATGTTAGGTTAAGGGTGAATTAGCAGACATAGAAAACAATATAGATAGTTATCAGATGGATTGCCTGCAATCAATATGTGAGTTCTAAGCCAGTTTTCTTCAATCACATGAAAATGTATTGACTTAATATGACAATGTCTGCTCTATGTATCACTAATAAACATTCAATTGAATGAGCCCTGTACTCTGGCAGCAATGAGCCAAACTGAAGGGAAATTTCTTTTTTCTCTGGGAAGATCTGAGGGGTGAACAGAATCCACCTGAGTGCTCCAATCAAAACACATTTTGTTAAATGTTACCAGTCCATTTATCCTTCATTTTGTTTAGTCTATTTATTAATGCAGTTTCATTTATTGCTATTCATCTTGAAGATAAATCTTTGTCCTTCTATAGAATTACACCAAATAGAATGTGATAAAGGGAACTTTCTTGCAATTATGATGTCGGTGCAGCCTGTCAGCACACAAGGGATGGAAATGAGTTTGGGGACAGGGAAGGGAATTCTAATAGACACCATGATACATACAATGAACGCAAAGATATCCTGTGAGAGAGCGAGGCTTGTCAGGCTAATCAGATCTTCCACAGCAAGGTAAAGGCAGGGAGAGTAGCGCTAACCTTGTAAAGATGCTGCTGCTGCTCCTCTGACATCATCAGGTCGTGGCTGTCCATCACGAGGGACTCCATGTCAATCAGCCAATCCCAGAGCTCCTGATATTCTGAATCAAAGTCCAGAAGCCTGAAGATAAGGCACAAAATGTATTATGCATAAATATGGTATAGTTGTTAAAATCTCATATTAGAATAATATATTCTTGAAAAATCATGATGTTCTTAGGTGATACCTGTAAGAAAGAGAAGGGAAAAATTCTCTGTGTGGTTACATGGTGGGTGAAATAGGAACTCAAGGCCATAACACTGCCACCTCCTACATCTTGAAAACATAACATGAAATTCCAGTACTCATACATGAGAGATGTCATGGCTATTTCCATTTGTTAACCTTTCTGAAGATTTGTACTATTTAAACAAAATGACCATGAACATTGCCATTTAACCGATTGAGAAATGGAGAGACAGTGATTTGTTGAAGGTTTCTTGGTCCAGAATGTGGGGTAAGAACAGTACCTTCAAAAATTGAACCTCTTTCTCATCTACTATATTTTCCATAGATACTGTATCTCAGTAGATTTATGATGAAGAATACTAATTTAACTAATTTTTCTACAGTGATAACAATATACTATCAGATCCACAATACTATTTTCACTGGAAAATGACTCAATCATTTACTTGCCCCTCTGCTGTCTATCTGCCTATCTCTGCAAATATATAGCCTACATTTATTGTCATGGATGAGTAGCCAGCGTTTCAGCTTAACACTCAGAGATAGGCTTGAGTGACTCTGGTAAGCCAGTGAGAACCAGTGGCAGATCCAGTATTAGACAGGTGTTCCCCACAGACATGTAGGAAACAAAGGTAAGGACAGGAAGTCAAAACAATGAATCTTTGAATAGCCAGCAATCATTAAAATTCAAAGGAGGATCACTATGGTTTTCAACAAAATAAATCATTAGAATAAGGAGCTTAAAAGGATTAATGTGATTCTCTATTGAAAGCCTGGTGAATAAGTAAAGCCCAGATTCTTTAAAACACTGTGATCAGAAAATGAAAATGCAGGATGAAAAACTATGACTTTGTCCACCCCCACCCCAAATCATCCCCTAAAAGAAATGCTACAGTCTTGTCAAATGGTAACTAAGCAGAACCTTATCAGTACTAATGAAGCAGCAGCCTCAGGTATAAATCTGGATTTATCAGTTGAGTGTTTTATTACTACCTTGTTCCTGTCTCTATACATTAGACTGCTTTGCAAGAAAATGAATACACACTTTTAATAACTTATAATTTAATCTTAATAGATCTGTCAAAAATTTACAGTATACCTGGTGATAGGGAAACTAGACCTAGAACTGCCTATTTTAATTACTTTACTATGATTTTAAAGATCCTTGATCCGGAAGATAAGCACTATGGCAAGGACCATCACTGGCTTGAATGTGGAATTGATTAATATGTGTTTACTGAATGCCAATGATGGGTATAGTTGATGTAGCCAAAACCTTCAGTAAGGCTATGGTGGCCTAGAGCAATGTTTTTCAAACTTAAATGTGCATTTAGCATAGCTGAGGAGCTTATTGAAATGAAGGTACTGATTCAGCTGTTGGGGGGGGGGCATTGGGATTTCGCATTTCTAGTAAGTGTTGACAATGCTGTTGGTCCATGGGCCACACTTTGAGTAGCAAGGACTTCCAGCACGCATGTGCAATTCAAATTAGTACTCCATTTCAAAATACTAAAAACACAAGTTAACCACTATGGTAGAGGCAAATATAAACCATCAGGCTTTCTTTATTAATTCTGTGACTAATAAGGAATGACTAGTAAATGTTTGCTTACATGACAGGTATAACCATTTAGAAATACCTCCTGAATCATGGTCTCCACTTCTCTCACCTTCCCATATTTTAACCATAAAGACATGGGAAAAATGAAGTGTTGCCACCAAATTAGGAGAGTGTGATCCAAGTGGCATATTAAAGCAAAGGGAGAAGGAAGGGAAAAGCTCCCTCCTTTCACATCAGTGGGTTTGGAGAATAAGAAGGAAATAGTGGTAGGAGGAACAGGTACTCTGATGTGTGTCCTCGCCATTGTTTGCCTGGAATTTCGAGGGGAGGCATGCGAGGTTGGGGAGAAAGCCCAAAGCATCAGAATGTCAGCTCCATTTCCTGCTAAGCACTCACGCAGGAGATTGCCTTAAGGCTGTCCTCCAGTAAACAGGAGTGGGGAGGCTGTAGTCAGAAGGGGGAAGTTAAGTGAGGACTCCCTTTGCCACCATTCTCAAATACTCCCAAGAAAAGAATCCAAGATTCCTAAATTTCAGCAGGTAAATCTGACAGAGGCATTGCCATGACAACAAAAGCAGAACCACCCAAAGACAGCCAGGCGAGCCTCTGAAGCTAGACCTCAGAGACTTGGCAGGGCCAGTGAGGGCGGAGATTAGTCTTAGTCAAGAAGAAATCCCACTTGGGCCTGAGCGGGCCAAGAGATAACAAAAGCTAGACGAGCCACAGCTCTCCTTGAGGGGGCAACCTTACATGCCCCGGACAAGGGACAAGACCCATTTCAATGAACCAGCCACCCTGTACCCAAACACAGTATTAAGCTAGGGGACCCCACAGCACCCCAGAATCAAAGCCATGCAAATCCCCATTGGCTCAGATGTCACCTTGTAGAAAAGAATGGAGAGGAATAGGGAATCTGAAAAATTGGGCACTGACCCCAAGAAATTACTCCTTAAAGAGATTACTCCCTAAAGAGAATGTTAATTAGTTAGGGAGGCTATAATATATTTAAGAACCTGAACTCAAATCTTAAAGCAAGTTTTTTTTTTCTTGCTTTCCCAGGAAAGTATAAGAATAGGATATATCAGAAAAATTATCAATCAGCAGAAAAAATAAAGAAGTTTGTTTCCTTTTTGTATGTTTACATAACTTTATTATGACTAAGCAATTCCAAGGCAGGGGATGAATTTATTATTTTTGCATCCCCAGTGTCCAGCATAGCACCTGGTAAATAATGATGAATTAATATAAATAATGAAACCAAAATTTTTTGGTAAGGCAAGAATGACTTCAGAAGAGCAGCAAGTGATGGAGATAATGGTTTCTCATTCCCCAAAGCCAACAGCAGAACAATCCAGCAACACGGACAGACGCCACTCACTCTATAGGGGAGATTTAGTGTTCATTATATGGTAATGGCACATTTGCTTACTTAAAATGATTGTATGTAGCCGATGCTAAATTAATTAGTTGCCTTCCCATTGCTTTCACCTCCTCCTCTTTTCTACAGTGAAACTTAAAGGAGATTTATGAATAAGAGAATTATTAATGAATTAATTTTAAGCAAATGAAAAATATATGCAGGATAATAAAATGCTCCGAACCATGGAAATTTTTTCACTAGCTCTTTCCCAGGCCTTTATAGCTCTGGAGCTGCTCCTTCCTATTATTCTCCTTATCAAGGATCTTCGACAAGATTTCTTTTAGTTGAATGCACCTAAAAGTTCTTCCCAGCGAGTCTACACTGGAAACCTGCAAGTGGTGAATGAGCCTACTATAGACACTCACCATTTCTCCAGGCTAGTCTGTTCTCATCCTAACTAAGACTATTTAGGCTTGATATTTAATTTGCTATATACAGTAAATGGTTTGGTACCATATTTTGGTTTATCAGTGGGGAATCAGCACCAATGTTCCAAATAACAAATTCTTACAAACAGAATACAGAACTTTTTTTTTTCTTTTCTTTTTTTGTACTGGGGATTGAACCCAGGGGCATTCTATCACCTAGTTTCAACCCCAGCTCTTTTTATTTTTTTATTTTGAAACAGGGTCTCGCTAGGTTGCTGGCAGTCTGGCTAAGGTGCTGAGGCTGGCCTCGAACCTGCAATCCTCCTGTCATAGCCTCCCAAGTACTGGAATTACATGCATGTGCCATCATGCCTGACTGACAAAACTTTTTTTAAAAAAGCATGTGTGCCTTATAAACTTAACTATGTAATTCACAGCTTGGGAAAGACATGATGAGATTTTTCCAAATTTAATGAAATCAAATATAAAACTTTGTAGCAAATCAGAATAAATTGTTAAACATCTTTGTAGATTCTTCTGAACGCTTCTGAAATGATCCCACTTCTATGTGCACATTATTTTGCAACACTTCTTAGGTAAGGAAGTAGTTAACTTTCTTATGTTTATATTATCTGCAAAGGTATGTGTTTTTCAAGTGATTTTGTAAACGACAATACCCTTTAAGAAAAATGCTAGCTACTATATAGGTAAACAGAAAAGATCATAGATGAATGAATTTATCGAGGATACCATAAAACTAGTTAGCAGCTCTGTATCCCCTTGAAGAATATGCCTATTCAATTAACTGAATTCAGAACCAGATTCTTCTCTTGAATTTTCAGTGACACATTACCTAGTCTCTCGTTTTAGAAGGGAGAGGGATGTTTAAAATTATGGCAAGTAGCTAGGAATATTAAGGGATATGAGTACAGGAACTATTCTTTGGGAAAAACTTTCCTCATTTTATAATTGTGCTTTGGTTTATTATGTCAATTCACTGACTCTCATGTAATGTCCTCATATTGATGGTCTGAAAACATACCTTTTGGCACTCTACAAATACGATACATCCTCTATGAAAATGTTATAAGGCAAACACATCACCAAACTAGGTATTCTTTTTGATACTTTTTCTTTAAATTATCATATACATTATCTTAAGTAGGTTCACAATTAAAAAAAAAAAGGCTTGTTGTTGTTTTTCAGTGCTAGGGACTGAACCAAGACCATGCATGTTAGCTAGACAAGTGATACACCCCCAGCCCCAAGAGTCAGACATTCTGTGGTAGGTATAACATTCCCATTTTAGAAGGTTTAAGAGCTTAATCATAGGGAGAAAAAGACTTCTAACTCAAAGCCAGTTTTTTGTTAGAAAAATATAGAATTATGAATGTGTTTATTTTATAGTTTGAAAATCTAATAGAGACAGAGATAAGAGACAAGACTATAGGGAAATAGATGTGTGTTTTTTTTTTCTTTAGTGTTTATTTATAAATGGGGTTTAACTGCTATGATTGACAAAAGTATTTTCTAGCATATTGTCTACCATTCTACTATGCCATTTTAGGGTTGAAAAAAGATTCCAGTGGTTTTAATCATAGAAATAAAATAATAAAATGTTTATTTAATATCATTTTCTGCAGATTGGATGGCAACATATTATTTGTGAAGCTAGCATAGTATAAGAAATAAGTCTTCCACTAAACCCTGATGGGAGTTATGTTTGACTAGCTAAGTGTTTGAATACATAAATGCATTCAGCCTTTGGTATTTAAAGTGAGCATCATTAACTCAACATTTCAACTTAAACTTTGCTTAAACGATAAAGTTTCACCCAAGTGAAATCTTTGGGAGGTGTATGTGAATATATGAGGTTTCAGCTTGGCCCACTAAGGGATTCTGATTAAAACAGACAACCAGATTGAGAAATCATCAAAAGAGAGCAATTATTGGTTGAAGAAAAGATAATACTAAGAATTTCTCACAGTTTTTCTACCTCAGGCTGAGTCTTTTACATATATATGTAAACACATATATATTCATATAAACACATGTATATGAATCTGTCTTTTGTATGCTTAATGGTTCATTTCACATTAACACATCTATAAACATCAAGTTGGCTACTGAAATACCACCTTGACTATACTGGGGGTTCTATTAAATGATCCAATTTTCCTAGCTTCTTTAGCATATTGATTCTTTCCCCAAATAATCACTAAGTATTCACTGTTCACATTATCTGAGCAGGGACGTTTGCCTCTGGTTTTCAAAAAAAGAAACTAAAGGGAGTGGTAACAAAAATCTCATAAAAATATAGTTTTAAGTGTTTTATTGAAGTAAAATACTAATAACAAATCAGAATTTCCCATCATCCTCTACTCCATGTGGCAGGTAAGCAAGAAATAACAGTGGCACTTATCCCAATCATAATATCATTAAAGAATAAAATCCAGCTTTTCAGAAATGGAATCTGATATGCGCAGTAGCATGCAGAATCCCTTTCCACTCTAAACATATTAAAGTGTGGACACTAATTTACTATTTTGAATGAAAATTCATGAGCAACTTCCTCATGAGAAAAGCAGCCTGCCTTTGCCATTAATAAATAAAAAGGAATATGGAGTTCTTTCCAGCAGTAATTTTCTTGATTTTTATATATACTCACATACATGTGAAAATGTCTAAGAAAAGGAAAATCAAGTCTACAAACTTGTTAATAACTGGCCCCACTTTCTCCTGGGCCATCTGTCCACAAACACCTATTATTGAAATAAAACGCATGAAGCCACCAAGAGTATCCATGAATTCTAACCACCAAGATATTCATAGATTAGAAATAGATTTCTGGGTATATTTAGAGGATTCTGTTAGGCTGTCAGGAAGTCAACTCCTTGTCCAAATTTTCAGATAATCTAGACTAAGCTCTAATCCAAGAACTAGAAAACATTCTGAAGAATTTTAGAATCAGTAGTTGGGAGAACAAATGAGATGACTCTTAGAGAGACAGAGATGAGAGAGAAAGAGAAGAAAGGAGGAGGAGGAGGTGGAGGTGAGACCCAGCATGCCACTGTCTATATGAAGTGGGACAGGATCCAGACCTGCTATTGGCACACGGGTGTGGGTGTGAGCAGCTCAACCTTTTGTAAAACGACCATCTCATCTAGGTCACACTGGTTTTAAGATCTAAGAGGCAATAGAGAATATTTCACCTTTGTCTTATGGCAAATAACTCTGTTGCCCAATCTCTAATAAAAGCCTGGTAGCAGAAGTAATATGGACCGTGCTCTCAACAGAACTTTGTCTATCTCCTCCACTGAGGCTGACCCTACCCAAAGGATGCTACATTTACACTAGAAGATTTTAGTTACTTAGAGAACCACTCTCACTGATTTATGCTTAGACATCACTTCTGTAGCCCTACATCAAAAAACTGCCTTGGGAATTTGGTTTCCCTTGTAGAAATGTAGTATCACAGATACCTGTCTTCTTAAAGAACTATGAGATAAATTCCTCTCAGATCTCAGTGGCATAAGAATTTGTGCTTCATCTGATATATATTATTTTTAAAAAAATATGTATTCATGGCCGGGCGTGGTGGCGCATGCTTGTAATCCCAGTACTTTGGGAGGTGGAGACTGGAGGATCCAGGTTCGCGGCCAGCCTCAGCTCTCTCTCTCTCTCACTCTGTCTCTCTCTCTCTGTCTCTCTCTCTCTCTCTCTGTCTCTCTCTCTCTCTCTCTCTCTACTTAGTGAGGTCCTCCGCAACTTCGTGAGAC